>VDFB02038357.1:0-48176 GCA_007258455.2 Sequoia sempervirens
GAGAAAGAAAAACAAGGCTACAAAATACAAATGAGGGAAAAAAACCCTGAATCCGGCAAAGAGAAAAAGGCACCGGATAACACAAAGAAGAAAAAGACTCTAGTAAGGGCACATAGCCTTATGAAACTTGATGCTTTGTTCAATGGGATTGTGGAGCATGAGATGTTAGGAGAAACCACTACTCTGTACACTACTGTTGATGAGGTATATAAGGCTACCATTGAAGAAGCTATTGTAAAGTATATTATTACTTTTGAAGTTAATATGAACATTGAGAAGCAATTGCCTAAAGAACTAAGGAATATGCTATATGCAAGAAGATAGGAGGCAATGGATGAAGAGGCAAAGTTGAGAGCATTTGCTTTGGAAAAGATTAGTGCACCCCTATTAGATGAAAACAAAGCCACATTGACTCAAATGTATAATAGGGAATTCCGAACTAAGCAAAGGGTAACCACCCTTATGAGCAGAGATCAAAATGATCTTGAGAGGCTTTGGAATGAGTCTGTGGAGAAGGTTGCTGATTTGGAAAAAAGGCTAGGACTTACTTCGGATAGTGGAGTAGAGATGCATGATGAGATACCGGCTTCGGAAGTGAATACTGTAGAAGCACAACACAATGATGCTTAATATGAGCATGACGCTGAAGAAGAAAATGTGCAAAAAGATGTTGACGACAATCATCCGGAAGTGGAAGAAAAGGTCATAGAGGAAGGAGTTACCGGTGTAGAGGACACTGCAATTGAAAATATTACTGTTAATGCTCCTCCAGTAGGATAAAACACCATTGCAAAGGTAAGAGCTACAGAGGCACAAAAGGAGGATATACCCATAGGACACAACTCACCTCCTCTGGAATCAGCGGCAAAGGCAGAGGATGCTCAAGGCCACCCGAAGACAAACACGCCTCTGGATAACACTGAAAAATATGAGGATGAAGAGCAAAAGGATGCAAATGCATTTGGTACTGAGGATGAACCAAACAATACTGAGAAGAAGGATGTGGAGGCACCGGTCAATGCTAGTGACAAGGAAAAGGATTTGAAGGAAGAAGATAAAGCAAAATCGGTTGGAGAATCCTCTGGTTCCTCCAGAAATCCTTTGAAAAGCTTGTTAAGTATGCAACTACAGTTTCAATCGGTAGTGTCCGCCTAATTATTGCAACTTCCTATGCAACAGGGGCATGTAGACATGGACAAAATCTCTATGCTGCACAAGCTTCAATTGGGCGATGCATTTCATGCTTCTACACAAAAAGCAATTTTAGAGACAAATCATAAAAGTGTAGAACTAATCAATGAGGTGGTGAAGATGTTACAAGAAAGCATACCCGAAGCTAATCTTGACAACTCCTTATCCGATATGGACAATCTAAACTTTTTGCTTGATTCGTTTAAGGAGTATTCTAGTGGCTTGAAAAAGAAGTTGGAGAAGGAGATGGACCAAAATATAAATGAGAAGAGATTACTGGAAATAACTGAGAAGTGTTCCTCCATGCACAACAAATTTCAAGATAATCTCAAGAGTGTACAAGATTGCTTGGCGGAAGCCAAATTGTTATTTCAATTCTCCATGAAATGGCCAAGCTCTACAAAGACAAAGCCTCCGGTGCCTATGCTCCGACATAAGATTTGGCTGGGAGCACAAGGTCTGCAATAGAAAATCTACATGAGCAGTTCTTCCAACTACAAGTTCAAAAGGAGAAGATTATAATGCAATTTGGTCATCTCAAGGATCTGGTGAATGCCAAGTTCATACCTATCTCCAATGCCCTGATGAGTGCAAATAAAGCTTCTAAGCTAAATCCTATACCCAACACTCCGGATGACGGTGAAGAACTTTTAATGGAACTTGAGACTCAAAGCAGAATGCTTGGCATAGCCAAGAAGAGTTGGGAAGAAGGAAAGCAAGAATGGCACACCTAAAAAAGCTTCAGGTGTCAAACACTTCTTCCGAGTAATTGTACTTCTTGTTTATGCATTTCAGTTTGTTGGTTCAAATTTCAGTGTACATATGCGGATGATATAAGGTAATTTTCTAGTGCAAGTTTTGATCCGGTAATGTTAGATAGTTCCCTTAGGGGGAGTCAATAAAGTTTATAATTTCACTCTCTTGTATGTATGTACATATCAGTCAAGGGGAGTTTTGATATATGAGAAGAACATAAGTATGCGCCCTTTTCCCTTGATGTCAAAGGGGGAGAGTAGTTTTTGAGAGAAGTTTTTGGCATGTTGACATCAATGAAAAAGGGGGAGATTGTTGGAAGAATAAGGAGTTTTTCATTGATATGCTTTTTGGCAACATGAGCATGGTGTATGAGTATAAAGTTGTGCAGTACACAGTACAGTGTTTTCATTGATGTCAACATTGTGATCCGGTATGAAGATCATTGTGCAGATCATTTTATATAGCTTGAGCATGTTTGAAGATGGTTATCCAGTGGATATTTGCAAGAAGGTTTGATCCTCAAGTGAAGATGTGATGAAAGGAAAAATGGCTAAAAATGGCTAAGTGTCAAAACAGTGTTTTCAGTGTATAGGACATCCGGTATTTTGGTCCGCATTGGTCCACTGTGTAGAATCTCACTCTGTGGTTTTGGTGTATTTTTTTTGGATGTTAGAAGATTCTAAATCTAGAGTTTCACAATGTTTCGGTCTCTAGTGTTGAAGTTATGAATGACAAAAGTTCTAGTTTGGAAGTTACAGTGTTACCAGTACAGTATGTATGTTTTGGAGGATCAACATCTCTCTGCGGATTGGTATCTGGCTTTGCAAATTTGTGGAGATGTTGATAGGTGATAGTAGCACCTATATTCCAAGTAGCATGAAGTTTTGAGGTCCACGTGTCTGTTTTTGGTTGAACAGTTGATGAATTTTGTTGTTAAGTCATTATCGGTGCCAACCTAATAAGTTTTGGGTATTGTGGAGTTTTGAGAAGTATTGATCCGTTATGTGGAAGCTATTATAGGTCCATGCCAACCTATTTGGATGTGTTATAAGTTTTGAATCATGGCGCGAAACGTGTATGTAATGTCCCCTTCTCAGTAGCCTTTGAGAGATCGCTTAGCCTTTTAATTTCCGAGGCTAATGTCGAGTTGAGAGAATCATTTAGTTAATTACTTAATTTAAGGCTAAGTTTCAAATCAAGTTAAAATGGTGATATTGAGTAATTAGTTAAATTACTCATAAGGTGACCTAGTGAAATATTATTTAAAAGTGACCTTATGAAGTATTATTAAAGTGACTTAAGTAAATTTTTCAAAAAAAAGAAACTATTTAAAAGTCACTTTCATTTTTGATGGGGAAAATACAAAAGAAAGAAATTGAGAAACATTCGACACTTTTTTGATATACATATTTTCTCCTGGCAAGAATGGCGAACTCTTTGAGTTGTGGGTTTTGGAAACCCTAGAATCTGTTTCGGTTGGGGATTGAATCAACCCTAGCAGATATTTGCTGCATTTTGGATCCAGATTGTGAAGGACGAGTTGAAGATAGTGGAAAGAAAAAGACGAGTTTTTCTTTCAGATTTTCATGATATTCCTTCATCAAGTTTTTGCTGCTTCCATTGGACGATTTTTGGAGGTAATATGGTGCAAATGTAGGCGCCTATCTTTATGTAAACCCTAGGTGCACTTATAGCAAAAGAATCAGATATAAATCATTTTTTGTGAGCAACTGAGCAACAGGAAGGGAAAACGCATTTTGCTGAGAAAAAATGACTTCTTACATTTCCATTTGTTGGGTTGTGGTTCTCCCTGGAAGTACAGAAAGGGACGAATTAAAGGTTGTGGCTGGGTGACATGATATCTTGGAGAAACGACTGTAAAGGTGAAGTCTACAACTGCTGCACTGATAATCTGTGTCTTTGAAGATCTTTTCCAGCATACCCAGGTTAAGGATGTGTGTATCCCATGCACTATTTTGTGAACATTTAAATGACTGAAATTATAATTCCTGTTGTTGAAAGGAGTCTTGACTTGTATATTGTTGGCATTTAAATTCGCACCTCTGGAATGCGTATTTGAAACGGACAGCTATGCACAGTAAAACTGCTCTTCAAATTAGGAGGGGAAGCTCGCTCTTGCTAATGGTGTTGAAAGAAAGTAAACTAAGAACTAAGTTGCCTATCTTTTTTATCAGCTTAGAGCACAAGGTTTATTAAACACAAATGCCGCAGCTGAGATTTTCTGATTTGAGAACTTCAACTACAACTAACTTAAACTAAAGACGTTTCTAACTTATCAAGTAATACGCAGAGCAAGAGAAACTAGAAATGAACAAGGTGGATTCTCTGACAAAATACTTCAATAAACTCTTTCTCAAAAAACATCTACACACTTCAATGTAAGCTGAAATCAAGATCATAAAAGTAGAACACAAATAACAAAAATCTGAGATGTTATATCAAGGCAAAGGAGGCTCATGATTTTATTACTCAAACTTCTGGAACAAAATCTACTTCTAACATGCCTGGAACAAGAAATTGCAGCTAAAGAGGCTTGCAATCTTGTTCTTACACAATACGAACAACAATTACAATAACTTCTTGTTGGCTAAAAGAGACTCAACAATTGGCTATCATAAAACAATTGAACAACACTTGAGTAACAAATAGAAGGCACAATAGGCTCAGCGTTTTGTTATCACTAGCATGGTTAAAGGAAACTAATGAGCAAAGGCTCTTATTTATAGACAAGCAGAGGAGTAGGGAACCCTAAAATCTCCTTGCTTTCACAATCTAGGGCTTGCTCAGCAAGCAAGCTTTATTACTAAATCTAGAAAGAAGATAACATCTAACACCTAAGAAAGCAGAAAAAACGAGAAACTCCAACTATTACATTTATCTTCTTTCTCTTTTCAAAGAATGGATAAGAATTATTCCAACAATAGAAAGAAAGTGGGAAGAAAGTTGCTTTAAAGCTCAATCACATCCGCTAGAAAGTTAGAAATTGTGTCCCAATTCGGTGCATCTATGCCATCAATAGCAAAACACCGCTTTTCTAGAATATCTTCAACATCTGCAACAGATCTCAGGAAATCTTCGACCTCATTGGCCGCTTTCTCAAACTTTGTTGACATCATCGAAATATGACTCATCCTTCCGCAGACTGGATTACAACTGCAAACAACACTCTGAAATTGATCCTGCACTTCATCAAGCCCGACGTAGGAACCATCTTCAAGACTGTATAGAGAAGGAATCTCTGTGACAAACTCACTGATGAAAAGAAGAGCTTCAATCACCCTTTGTCTGTAGGCAATTAATTCTTCGGATATCCTCTCATAGGTTTTAACTTTGAAAACATGACACTCTCTCCAAGCAAGGATCTTCCTCTTGTGTTCTTTTGAAACTGTTGAACCATAGGTTGTATCTAAATCAGCAATAATGATCTCATGCCTTGGTCTTACTTCAGCGAGTGTTTGTTCAAACCCTTGGATACCTTGGCATAGCTCATGAGCGTTTTCTCTCAACTGGAACATCCGTGCCAAGATCTCCTTTCCTCTGACAATGAAACTCTCGATCCACTCCTGAGTTTCTTTCCAACAAATGACCAGCTGTCTTAACTGTTGATGATCAGCTGGTGTCTCTAAAATCTGGGGCAGCAACTGGGTTGCCTGTGAAGAACCGTGGACAAGGTTAGAAATATAAAGCCTGAGCTGCTGGTTTTCAGCCTTGAGGGATGCCTTGTCTTCTCCATCCTTGAGCACTCTTTCCTGGAGGTTTTCGGACACAACTCTAAATAGACTCACATCCGCATGTCTGGTATTTCTACCAAGATTAGCCCTGACCATCACGAAGTCGTCCATATTCACCTCATCTCTGTTTTTATCTTATGGGGGTAATGCAGTCTCCATGACTATCTCGCTATCAGGATTCCTAGTAAAGTGAACTTGCTTCTTTGCTTTCTTCTTAGGAGATTCCTGATAGATATTATCAAGATCATCAAAATTTACCTGATATGAAGGTCTTCTTCTCACCCTTCCCAAGGAGTTCTCAAGCCAAGACACGGTAGTATCTTTACTAACTTCCGTAGGAGGTATAATTGCAATTTCTTCATCATCTTCAATATCAAGGTCGATGTGAATCGGTAAAGGTTCTATCAAAGGTACATAAACGTGTGTTAAAGGTGGCTCCTCTGCTTCTTTCTGAGGTACGAGCTCATCAGGAGGAGCCTTTGTTACAACTGTAGGCTGCTCCTGTATGACTATGCCTGAGAAGTCTAACCTTCTTACATTTTTATTTGATCTACTACCTTTGACGCCTTCTTGAGACTGACTTTTTCCCTTCCCTTTTGACTGTGCTCTGGAAGAAGAGGGAATTGTCTTTAGCGGCTCTGCTACTGGAATGGAGTTTTTTCTTTTAAGGATTAGGAAAACCTTGCTATGTTCAAGGACCTGTCTTGTCCTGTCTTCGACTAAGAGGGATTCTTTATTAGCCTAGTTGACTTGAAGAAGGGGCTAATCTTCAATTCTCTTTTGAGCATACATCGGGAGAAGCACATCCTCGTCATCATCTGACAACCCTTCTATATCTTCATTTAAACAGTCTTTCATTTGGTGAAGAGTGAGCCTACTGTAACTACGCCTCCGCACCTGGAACTCATCTATACAATTAGCCCAAAAATCTTCAAGAGCGGATATATGAGCATAGTTCTTCTCAAATCGGCCAGCATAGGCACCATGAGGATCAAATGACCGTCTCTCGTTGTAAGGCTTGAGGCCGAGTTTGTCTAACTCATCTCCCATTGTCTTAGCATCTGCAGCAGTCCTGCATGTATAGATTCCCAGCCCTAATGGAAAATGGAGGGAGGGTTTCTTTCTATTCCTCAAGAATGTGTGGGCATCGTGGGCCTACCTTAAGAACTCCATGAAGATGACCTCGTTCGACGGATACCTTGGTAACATGAGCGGGGCACCTGAATAGCCATAGACCCTGAGATAGGTGAAAGAAGGAAATTGTATGAACCAATCTGCCCACTCCGCCATCGTTGCTCTAGCAACTGAAGAGATACGAACGTGCAATTCATTGTCCAGGTCCCACACTGTGTACATCAAAAAGGCCTCGTTCACTCTCTTGTAGTGATGCAGTGACTTCGTGAATTCCAACTGGGGATAGTAATTGTATATATGTTGTATGCTCAATGATCCCTCGGTGTTCAACCCTCTGAATTGACCCTGATAGGCCACCAGGTAGACTAGGTAAGAAACCATATGGAACTCATGAAATTGGAAGTATTCTGTTATCTGTTGATGTAGGCTGTCACCGATCAAGGTGGGCCAATCATAGAACTCGGTCTTCTTCATGATGTGGTGTATGGCGTAAAACATCCAAAGCTGAAACTTGGTGGCATCTTCTAAGCCAATTACCCTATTGAGCAAGGTGATAATGATAGCAATCTCATCTTTGAATTCTACTCGCCCGACGTTCTTAGGCAGCGTCTTATGCTTCTCCTTCATCCACCTTTATGCAATCTTCTTACTATATTTGTCTATGTGCATTTCCCATATTCTTTCACATTCACCCTTTGAGATAGTAACACTTTCAGGCCAAGGGGGAATGGAAAAACACTTCTCGATCATATCAGGCTTTAAATTGCAAATCAACCTGCCATCAACTGATTGAATCTCCCTTGTAGCCGGGTTGTAATGCTTGATTCAAGCAATTACGAACTCAAGACTCTGAACTAATATAGGAATAGACGCTGCTGCAAGGAGTCCAGAGTGTCCCAGGTTCCTAATTGAGGTGTTGCCTGCGCTCTCCAAAGCGTGTAAATCAAACACCGGCTTGATATGATGCAAGTTTGTCTCAGCTATTTTGATGTAATCATGATAGAGAGCTGATTCAGTCTTGAAAACATTGGGAGTGTACTCCATTTCGGAAACCTTGAAGAATGATTGTAAACTTGCTTAGGTTCAAACAAGTTTTGAGCAACTTACTATTTTTAGAATGCTGATTTTCTTGCTCCAACGGGCAAATTTTTCAAAAAATTTCTGAGATATGGGTTTTGCTCAGAATTTCGTTGCAAGACAACACGGATTGTCCGTTTTTGAAAATTTTTAATTTATACTGAAAAAGCAACAAACCATAATTTCTTCAATTTTTCACGAAAAAAGCTGGCACCTGGGTTTTGTTCAGAATTTGATTAGAAATAAACCCAGATGATCAGATTTGAAAAATACCGATGGCTGATCGAAAAAGCAGCCAACCCTAGAATTTGGAATTTTCTTAAAAAAAACTGTGATATGGGTTTTCTTCGGAAGACTGATTTGAGAGTGTAATGTCCCCTTCTAGTTGACATCTCTCAGTGCTTAAGATTAGCCTATTATGTGACCCTTGTAGGCTGATAGGATGGATAGAGGGTTTTGTTGGAGCTTGGCTTGGCTTCAGTTGTCAGAATCTACCAATTTGGCTTTCGTTCGGGGTCGTTTGGACATCATTTGCTTGACTTACTATTTTTAGTAAGTGAAGTCACTCAGCGGAGCACCCTTGCTATTTTTAGCAGTATGGTCTGGTCATATGCAATTTCAATCACTTATCCTCCGGCTTCAGACAGTTTGTTAATCGGACTTATTTTGAGGAAGATATTAATATTTATCTGTCAAAATAAATATTAATTATTTTGAAGCTTATATTATAAAGTTATAATATTTTTTTAATATTATAACTTAAGTGATTAATTTAAGGGGTTGACCATCATTAAGAAGGGGACCATTTTTAATTAAAAAGAGGCGTCCAACTATGGAATTATTAAAAGAGGAATTCAAACTTTATTTAAATGATGCTTTTTTGAGAAAAGTCGACCTTCTTGAGAATATAAGGATTTTCATTGTGAAGAAACAGTTTTTTTTATGTTATGAAAATCGACTTTGATCAATTATTCTTCCAGAGAACGGAGCCAAGGGTTTCAGTTATCTATCTTGCATTGGAGAACGAGCCATCTTCAGTGTTGCAGTTCAGAGGCTGTGAAATATCAGCTGATTTATTGCTTATCAGAGAGGTAGCTTCATTCAGAGGTTATCACAGAACTTATTCAGAGATTATATCTTCAGGTTTTGGATCCGGAAATCATCAGACAGTGAGTTATTCTGGGGCGCCTAACTTTGCTTCACATCTGGCATCTTTACCAAGGCTGTACGGATTTCTTTTTGCTGCTGCTGGGGCCGTACTTTGCTGCTGCTAGGGCCGTACCTTCAAGTACAAGCCGTACTTTTCCTCTAGGGAAAAACGCCTTCACTTTTTACTTTGTGACTTCATCAAATGGGGCGCATATACCTCTGGGTTCGTTGGCAATCATCTGTCAGAGGGAGAAAGTGATTTTATTGGTAGCCGTGCCATTTCTTCATTATTTCTGGCGGCTGCAATCAGCAAACCAGGTTTTGAATGTTGTTGCTTTTCAATTTGCATGTTATCAGATCTTAGTTGTATTCAGCCTAGGAGATCATTAAACATTCTGGCATCAATATATTGAGTGGATTCAGTCATTTCTAGACTTGTAATATTTTATTTAATTTTTATAAGCAATTTCTTTCAAAATCGCACTTCATTTGTTTATGCAAAAAAAAACAAAAAAACCAAAACAATCAAAACAAGCAAAAAAATAAGCAGTTTAAGAAACAGTGAGAATAAGGGTTTCTACAGTGGTATCAGAGCGATTTCCTGCCAGCCTGAGGGTTTGGGATTCATATGCAGTCACAGGAGGTTAGGCCTCACAGATATTATACTCGCAAGAGAGCTTTGATTGACAGGGAACAGGGATTGAACATGCAGCCAGGTACCATGGCTGACAGAACAGAGATTCCTCAAAACCCTAGGGATAATGATGATGCAGAGGTCCTACATACTCTTAGAGATTTACGGACAGGTCAACAACAGGTAACTGATATACTACAGCAGTTGACAATGGCGATACAAAGGATAGGTATGCCTAGGAGACCGTCACCTCATCGTGACGAGAACAGGAGTGATGCAGGCTCACGGAGAGCACCTAGGACTGTTTCACGGACAACAGACAGGCCAACCAGGCCTACTTTTGTAAGACAGGAGCCTGATGAGGCTATTGCAAGTGAGGAGCTTGAGGGAATGTTCGTTGACACACTTATGGCAGCGAACAATGAGTGGGAGTTACTAACACCGGAGGTCAGAGAGAGGATTACCTTTGATAGATTTATCACACAGAGGAGAGAACATCACAGGAATCGACAGGATTGGAGGCCTAGATATAATAATAATGATCTGAAGCATGCTACAAACAGACTCACTCTAGCTATGTTTGACGGTAGTGGCAAGGTTACAGCCCAGGCCTGGATTAGTAAGCTGGATACTTTCCTCACATTGCGTCCTATGGCTGAGGAGGATGCTATTAGATATGCTACTTTACATCTTGAGGGAGCTGCTTATGACTGGTGGCATCACGGGATGGTGACACTTCAGCATGATCGTATCACCACTTACCAGGAGTTCGTAGATAGGTTGGTGGAATGATTTGACAAGAAGGATCCTGAGTCTTATTTCAGAGATTTGGCCCAGTTGCGACAGGTTGGTAGTTTGGAGTCCTACATAGGAGACTTCCAGAGATTGTCAGTGATGGTTCCCAATATATCAGAGAGGTGTCTAATTGTGCTTTTCATGGAGGGACTGTTGGAACCATTGAGAGGTTGGTTTAAAGCATTTGATCCTTCGTCGTTATAGGAAGCTATGAAGAAGGCACGCAGTATGGAATTTGCAGCACCATCTAGCAAATTCAACTCCAAAAATACTTCTTCATTTAGGGACAATAAGGGATTCAATAAAAATAAGGAGAAATCTGATTTTAAGAGTGACTCAAAGGGAAAATCAGCAACACCCTTGGATCGTGAGACTCTTAATGATTTGCGCAAGAAGAAGCTTTGCTTCTATTGCAAGGGTCCCTATAACGCTAACCACGATTGTCCTTTGCGGCCTAAGGGTAAGGCCAATAGAGTTATGTGGGCCTATTATGAGGATTCGGAATCTGAGAATTCCGAACAGCAGGAGAGTTCCGAGGAGTCAGAATCAGAGGCTTCAAAGCCTAAGGAAGAGGCAGAGTCAGAGCTCCAAATCCAGGAGGCATGATTGTCTAGCATTCAGCAGGAGGGATCTTTTAGACTTCGTGGAGTTTTGGCGGGTCAAAAGGTTATCACCCTTCTAGATACAGGAGCCACTCACAATTTTATTGACGCTAGATTTGTGGAGAAGCGTGGACTCATAACCGAGGGGTTTGAGGGCATTCGGGTTAAGGTGGCTGATGGTTACACTCTCATATGTGACCGTATGATTAAAGATCTTCCCTTGCGCTTGAATAATTATGAATTCAAGGCTGATTATTACGTAGTGTATATGGGAGACATTGACTTAGTTTTGGGCATGAAGTGGCTTCATTCCCTTGAGGAAGTCACACTTCGTCTCAAAGACATGGAGATTCGGTTTGATGTGGATGGGAAGACTCATATCCTGAAGGCCATTCAGGACAGTAATGTCAGGACTATTTCCTTCCGACGGATGGAGAGACTTATGCGACATGACATGGTTGAGTGGGCTGTCGAGTGCACTTTGACAACTATACAGGAAGGACAGCATAAGGCTGAGTATCATCCTGACATTCAGCAGTTGAGAGTTAAGCATGAGAAGGTTTTCAGTGATATTCCACCAGGGAGACCTCCAGACAGGGGTATTGAGCATATCATAGAGCTTGAGGAGGGCGCTAAGCCCGTCATGATTACTCCTTACAAGCATCCTAAGCGGCTTAAGGATGAGATAGAGAAGACTATCAAGGAGCTGCTTGCTATGGGTCACATTCGACATGTAAATCACCATTTGCTTCTTCAGTTGTCCTAGTGAAGAAGAAAGATGGTATACTTCGTATGTGCATCGATTACAGAGTCCTGAATAAGAGGACCATCAAAAACAGGTACCCCATACCTCATATAGATGAGCTTATTAATGAGCTCCATGGTGCATGTTATTTCACAAAGATAGACTTGAGATCGGGATATCACCAGATTAGAGTCCGTGAGCAGGATGCTGAGAAGACTGCATTCCGTTGTCATTGTGGACACTTCGAGTTTGTGGTGATGCCATTTGGGCTAGCCAATGCTCCAGCGACATTCCAGTCCACCATGAACAGGGTCTTCCACTCACATCTGAGGAGATATGTACTTGTCTTCTTCGATGATATTCTAATTTATAGCAGGACTTGGCAGGAGCATTTGGCTCATTTGGATACAGTACTCAGCATTTTGGAGAGGGAGTCCTTGTACGCCAAGGAGTCCAAGTGTGATTTAGGGATGAATGAGTTGTTATACTTAGGCCATATCATCAGTGCAGAGGGAGTGCGGATGGATCCTGAGAAGATCCGTGCTATCGTAGACTGGCCTACTCCAGCGAACCTTACACAGCTGCGAGGATTCCTTGGGTTATGTGGTTTCTATCGCAGATTTGTGAATGGTTATTCACGCCATGCAACACCTATGACGGATTTGTTGAAAAAGGGTGCATTCTGTTGGACTCCTGAGGCACAGGAGTGTTTTGTGAGGTTCAAGGAGCTGATGACTACGTGTCCAGTGTTAGCACTGCCAGATTTTATGAAGCCTTTTGAGCTTCAGTGTGATGCTTCTGGTGAGGGCATTAGAGCGGTGCTTATGCAGGACAAGCACCCGATTGTTTATGAGAGCAGAAAACTCAGAGGACCAGAGAGGCTTTACAGTATTTATGATAAGGAGATGTTGGCCATAATGCATGCCTTG
Source organism: Sequoia sempervirens (assembly GCA_007258455.2). Lineage (NCBI taxonomy): Eukaryota > Viridiplantae > Streptophyta > Pinopsida > Cupressales > Cupressaceae > Sequoia > Sequoia sempervirens. Next base: position 12,765 of record VDFB02038357.1, read on the forward strand.
GCCAAATTCAGGCAGTATCTCGTGGGCAGTAAGTTTTGTATTAAAACTTATCACAATAGCTTGAGGTATTTCCTGGGGCAGCGAGATTTAAATGACCGTCAACAGAAGTGGGTGAGTAAGTTACAGGCATATGACTTTGATATCACCTACATCAAAGGTACCCAGAATGTTGTGGCGGATGCTCTCACGCCAGCCTTATCTGAGTTCTATGGTACACATTGCAGAGGACTAGAGGCATTTGATTGTGGCAGAGTATGCCAAGGATACTTGGGCATCTGGTATTGTTGAGGGATTGATGGTGGACACCAGGTACACACTTGTGAATGACTTGATCATTTACAAGAACAGGATTTTCTTGATCCCGGGATCTGAGATGAAGAACACCATTATGCGAGCCTTTCATGATGTACCCACAGCAGGGCATCCCGGGTATTTCAAAACATACAAACAGATTCAGGAAAGGTTTACATGGAAGGGTCTTAAGGCAGATGTTCTTCAGTATGTGCGTGAGTGCCCTGTTTGTCAGCAGAACAAGCAGGAGAACACGTATCCGGCAGGATTGTTGTAGCCACTTCCGATTCCTGATAGGAAGTGGGAATGCCTGTCGATGGATTTTATTACTGGTTTGCCCAAAGCCCAGGGACGTGATTGCATATATGTAGTTGTGGGTCGGCTGACGAAGTATGCCCACTTCTTTCCGATCACCACCACTTACACAGCTACACAGGTAGCAGAGGTCTTCTTCTGTGAGGTTTTCAGATTACATGGGTTGCCTCGAAGCATAGTGAGCGACAGGGATAGTCGGTTCCTGAGTCACTTCTGGCAGGAAGTGTTCAGACTTTGTGGGACCGAGCTTACACCGAGCACCAGTTACCACCCGCAGACCGATGGTCAGACAAAAATAGTGAACAAATGGGTGGAAGGCTACCTCCAGAATTACATTGCAGGGCAACAAAAGGCGTGGGTCAAGTGGATATATTTGTGCGAGTATTGCTACAATACTACTTTTCACATGACCATTCAGATGTCCCCCTTCATGGCGTTGTATGGTTATGAGGCGCCTAATTTTCTGGATTTGCTATTGAGTGACAGTAGAGTGCCGAGTGCTGGAGATTATTGCAGGAGAGTCAGGACACTATGAGGGCTCTCAAGGAAAATATTGCTAAGGCACAGAATCAGCAGAAGCAGTACGCAGATCAGAAGAGGACAGAGAGATCTTTTGAGGTGGGAGACATGGTATATCTCATGCTGCAGCCCTACCGTCAGTCTACTCTTAGGAAGAGTGGTTCAGAGAAGCTTAAGCCGCGGTATTATGGTCCTTTCAGGATTCTGAGGCGTGTTGGAGAGGTGGCTTATGAGCTAGAGCTTCCGGTGGATAGTAAGGTCCACAATGTTTTTCATGTGTCACGTCTCAAGAAGGCGTTAGGACATTGTGTGGTACCTTCAGTAGTATTACCTCCCTTAGATGATGAGGGAAAGTTGATCTTAGTTCCTGAGTTGATCCTGGAGTACAGAGAGAGACAGTTGCGTAGGAGGACTATCAGGGAATATTTGGTGAAATGGAGAGATTTACCAGTGGAGGATGCTACGTGGGAGAGTGAGGAGATTTTGCAGCATCCGGAGTTGAGATTGCTTGAGGACAAGCAATTTCAGGAGGGGCGGACTGTAATGTCCCCTTCCAGTTGACATCTCTCAGTGCTTAAGATTAGCCTATTATGTGACCCTCGTAGGCTGATAGGATGGATAGAGGGTCTTGTTGAGCTTGGCTTGGCTTCAGTTGTCAGAATCTACCAGTTGGCTTTCGTTCGGGGTCGTTTGGACATCATTTGCTTGACTTACTATTTTTAGTAAGTGAAGTCACTCAGCAGAGCACCCCTGCTATTTTTAGCAGTATGGTCTGTTCGTATGCAGTTCCAATCACTTATCCTCCGGCTTCAGACGGTTCATTAATCGGACTTATTTTGAGAAAGATATTAATATTTATCTGTCAAAATAAATATTAATTATTTTGAAGCTTATATTATAAAGTTATAATATTTTTTTAATATTATAACTTAAGTGATTAATTTAAGGGGTCGACCATCATTAAGAAGGGGACCATTTTTAATTAATCTTTTTAATTAAAAAGAGGCATCCAACTATGGAATTATTAAAAGAGGAATTTGAACTTTATTTAAATGATGCTTTTTTTGAGCAAAGTTGACCTTCTTGAGAATATAAGGATTTTCATTGTGAAGAAACAGTTTTTTTTATGTTATGAAAATCGACTTTGATCAATTATTCTTCCAGAGAACGGAGCCAAGGGTTTCAGTTATCTATCTTGCATTGGAGAACGAGCCATCTTCAGTGTTGCAGTTCAGAGGCTGTGAAATATCAGCTGATTTATTGCTTATTAGAGAGGTAGCTTCATTCAGAGGTTATCACAGAACTTATTCAGAGATTATATCTTCAAGTTTTGGATCCGGAAATCATCAGACAGTGAGTTATTCTGGGGCGCCTAACTTTGCTTCACATCTGGCATCTTTACCAAGGCTGTACAGATTTCTTTTTTCTGCTGCTGGGGCCGTACTTTGCTACTGCTAGGGCCGTACCTTCAAGTACAGGCCGTACTTTTCCTCTAGGGCAAAACGCCTTCACTTTTTGCTTTGTGACTTCATCAAATGGGGCGCATATACCTCTGGGTTCGTTGGCAATCATCTGTCAGAGGGAGAAAGTGATTTTATTGGTAGCCGTGCCATTTCTTCATTATTTCTGGCGGCTGCAATCAGCAAACCAGGTTTTGAATGTTGTTGCTTTTCAATTTGCATGTTATCAAATCTTAGTTGTATTCAGTCTAGGAGATCATTAAACATTCTGGCATCAATATATTGAGTGCATTCAGTCATTTCTAGACTTGTAATATTTTATTTAATTTTTATAAGCAATTTCTTTCAAAATCGCACTTCATCTGTTTATGCAAAAAAAACACAAAAAAACCAAAACAATCAAAACAAGCAAAAAAATAAGCAGTTTCAGAAACAGTGAGAATAGGGGTTTCTACAGAGAGGACCTAGATGATTGAAAACAGAATGCACTGAGGATTTCACTGACATGCAAATAAAAAGCAGTTGCTGCAACTTGATGAAGTTCTTGAAACTTTCTTCAGAAGAATGAGGTGAAAAGACCCAGATGGCTGAAAATTTGAAAACCTTGGCCTTCTCTTTGAAAAATTTGATCTTCTGGATGAAAAAGCTTGAAAAAGAAAGGGTTTATGCTTGCTAATCTGAAAAATTTGATGAATAACCAGCAAACTAAGCTCTTGAATCTTGAAAAATTTCTTCAAACTTACTGCTCCAACTTTCTCCTTTGAATGCTACCTGCAAAAATAATGAAAATTATATGAAAGAAAGGTGTTAAATAGACTTAGGGTTTTGAAATAGGTTTGCTTTCTTTTGCTTTCATCCTCAAAACCCTAAAAATATTTGTTCATTGAACTTGGACATCCTCATCTCCTTGTAATTTTGAAATTTCTTGAAAATTTTGCAAATTTCTCTAAGGCATGAGAAATTGGGTGCCCTTCTTGGCTAGGGGCGCCCACTTCAAGCATTGTTAGCCATTTTTTTTTATATTTTCAACTTCTCACAACTTTGACCCCCTACTTTGATCTCAATTTCCGGCTTGCAAACTAATCTGATGAGCGAGCTAAAGGATTCATCGCGGAGCCTAACTGATTCTGAGAAGATTGTTCTGGAGGCGTCTCTGACTAAAAACTTCATTTCGACCTTCAAATTCATGGGAGCCTTTCTCTTCCAGGGGCGCCCATTTGTCCAGAGTTAGCCATTTTCTTGATCTTCAATTTCTTCATTAATTTCTCTTCCACAGATGATCTTGTCGAATCTGGTGAACCGGGCATCGGATTGACTGACGGTTATGTTCGTTGTGAAGCTGAGAAGATATTGTCAAGGGTCTTCTGGGAGTTACTTTGTCAAACAATGAGTTTTGGAGCTTCAAAAGCTTGGGCGCCCTTCTTGGCTGGGGGCACCCAAACTCACCAGAGTTGGATTATTTTTCACTTTTTCTTGTTTGCTTCTGAATTCTGAAATTTCACTCTTGTTTCACCCTATGTTCAGCTTCCAGTATCTGGCAACTGCAAACTCTGATTGACGTGCTGAATATTTCGTTGGAGAGCTGGATCAACTGTGAAGAAATCATGTTAGAGCTACTTCTCCAGATTCATCTATTTTACCCCTTGAAATCTTGGGCGCCTCTTCTCCCCTGGGGCGCCCAAACCTTCCAGACTTGGCCATTTTTTTATTTGACTTTCTTTAGAGTTTAAAACCTTCATTTGATATATTCCTCTTTGATCTAAATTTGCTGGAGATTGAACAGTCGGATGATCTGGCGGAGACAGGCGTGTCGAAGCTGGTTGAATACTAAAGAGATCGAGCATATTCTTAAACCCTAACTGCTGAGTTAGGTGCTTCAAAAAGCTGGGCGCCCTTCTTCACCAAGGGCACCCAAAGTTTCCACACTTAGTCAAATTTTGATAATTTTCATATTCTTCATTCTGACTTTTGTGTGAATCTTCTCTGTTCAGCCTTGAATCCCGGATGACTGGATAATCTAATGATTGCACTGTTGGATTTGTTGCGGAGCTGATAGAGAACTGAGCAACTTTGATAGGAAGCGTAAACCCTAATTTCAACTTTTAGTGCCCTAAAAAGATGGGCGCCTATTCTCTCCTGGGGCGCCCAAGTCAACCAGTGTTAGAAAATTTTCACATTTTTTCACTTTCTTCTCCGTTCTTCGTGCTTGCTCACCAACTTGTCTTCTGTTGAATGCCTTGAGTGTTGAATCTGACACCTGGCAGCTGACTGACCTCCATTAATGACCTTTGAGCTCCTGTTATGCTTCTGAAAAAACAGAATAGACCCAGTAGGGCAAAACTGATTATTTTGAGATTCTGACTGCACCAGCATGATATGGACGTATTTTGAGCAAATCAAAATCAATTTGAACCTTATCGGACCAACTTTCTATTTTTAGAAAGTTTTGCCAGTATCCGTTTCCAAAGAAACCCAAAAAATGTTCCTATTTTTAGAAAATTTCTAAAAATAGCAGTTTTCCTAAAAAGTAGGGATGAAAAATTGAGATCTGGGTTTTGTAGATTAGGTCGTTCTTAGCAGACCCAGATTATCAGATTTTCAAAATTTTGCGTTTTAACCCCTCATGCAAGACATGCACACCCAAATTTTGACTTTTTTGATTGATTTAACGAGACTTTTACTCATTTCTTCAAAATGTCTAAGTGTAACAAAAATTTTAATTTTGGGGTACAACATATATTAAGAGTATAAGCTGTTATAAATGAGTTGTAGCCATTGAAAAATCAAAAATGTGCTTTCCTTTAGCACTGTAATAGCTTCCATATTGATTCTGAGTGTTATTTGTTTATCAATTTATAGTATGTGGGACTATGATGAATAGAAATGGTTGCTGCAACCTATTTTGCATTCTCAACTCTTCTTATATATGCTAATCATTATTACATGGTCAGTTGGCATGAAGTCATTTGATGTTGTAAGTGTGTCTCAGTCTGAAAAGAGAGTTTCTGCTCTGTTATTTAAATCTAAGTCATACCTTTACATTCAGTTGTGTGTAATTCATGATAAGTTTGAAGTAGAGGTCTGAAATAATATTCTGGGTCACATTCAACCTTAGTTATGTCTATATGTAATGCTTCAGATTTGATATAATCAGATTATGCTTCATTGTTCTTGAGTTGTGTAAAAAACTAAAGTGGTAGATTTACATACAATTTAACACTTGTTTGACCTCATGGAAACATCGACATAAGTGTGGTTCATTTCACTAGTTTGGAATTGGAAAAATTGGGGCATATCCAGGAGGGTATTTTACAATGGTATCAGAGCCAGCAGTCCTGCCAGCCTGTGTTAGAACTGGGTTATGAACGAGGACATCCCAGATATCAACCCACATGACATCCATTATAGGAGATTGAGAAGAGGGTTGGGACCATATGAATTCATGGGGGATAGAGAAGAAATACCTAAGGTCAACAACCAACATATCTTGAATGACCTAGCTAGAGGTCAACATGAAATAGCACAACAAATAGTGCAACTTGTTCAACAACTTGTGGGTGGTAGAAACAACAACAATGGAAATAATGGCAATAATGGCCAGAATGGTCATAATGGTGGTCAGGATAATAATGATACATCTTAGAGCAATGCTAGGGCAGCTAGCAAGGTGACACCAAGGCCTCTTATGCCTCAATTCTTGGGGGAACATGTTGCTGCAACTGAGGGGCAGCGACCTCAAGAAGAAGGTTTCACAGAATATTTCAAGGAATACCAAACTCTAGGGGATGAATTTCATGCAGCAATGTCATTAGGAGATTTTTGCACCATCAAATATAGGAATAGGCCAAGAAAAAATAACAAAGGGCAGCAAAATCAGGAGTTGCAATGAAAGGTTGGGAAACTTAAAATCCCTTCCTTTGATGGGTCTGGTAAATGTACAGCTAGAGCTTGGGTCCAGAAGTTGGACACTTACCTAGAGCTTAATCCTATGCTGGAGTCTGAAGCCATTAAGTATGCTACTCTACATTTGGATGGTGAAGCACATGAATGGTGGTACCATGGTTTTGTCACATTGGGACATGCTAATATCACATCCTATTTGGAGTTCACACAAAAACTGATAGATAGATTTGATCAGAAGGATCCTGAACTTCATTTCAGGGAGTTAGCACAACTTAAGCAAAGTGGCTCAGTAGATGCTTATATTTCAGAATTTCAGCGGTTGGCGGGCATGGTGACAGATATTTCGGAGCAGCAGTTGGTTATGCTCTTCATTGAGGGTCTATTAGAATCCCTTCGTAGTTGGATCAAGGCTTTCAAAACCGATTTCCTACAGGATGCGATCACTAGAGCTAGAGACATGGAGTTCTCCACACTTGACAACAAAACCCCTTCTAAACCTTTCATTCCTCAGAAAAACAAGAGCAAGAAGTCTTTACAGAAGAAGGGAAACAAGAAAAGTGATCCAGATGAGGAGTATCGCAAGGAATGTAGAATTAAGGGAATTTGTTACCATTGCAAGGAATGCTGGGAGCCAGGTCACCGTTGCCTAGGGAAAGGCAAGGCTCACCTTATTGAGGTTGTGTCTAAGGATGAGAGCAGTGATGACGAGCCTTCTCAAGATAATGACGACAACAGTTCAAATGAGGGTCAACCTCAGGGAGAGGGTAAGAGTGGTACCATAGCTACTTTATCAGGCACTCCTAGATTCAACTCTTTTAGATTTAGAGGAGTTTTACAGGGACATCGCATAGCAGTGTTGATTGATAGTGGGGCCACCCACAACTTTATTGATGCAGCCCTAGTTGAGAAACATACACTACCCGTAGAGGACTTTGAAGGATTTAATGTGATGGTGGCAAATGGTTATAAATTGAGATGCACTTAGAGGGTCCCACAGTTGCCTATTACCTTGGGCAATTACACAGCCACAAATGACTTCTATGTGGTGGATTTAGGTGACACTCATGCTATACTTGGAGTTCAGTGGTTACACTCGTTAGGGAAATATTCACAGAACTTTCAAACCATGGAACTTAAGTTTAGGACAGTAGAGGGGCAACGAGTAGTGCTTAGAGGCATGGCTAATGGATCAGCCAAGGTTGTGTTTGCTAGACGCATGGAGAGCATTTTTCAACATGATGACATAGCTTGGGCAGCAAAGTGTTTGATCACCACCAAGGAGTCTTCAGATTTAGGGAAGCCATATCATGTTAACATTGAGGAGCTATTGGGTAAACATGATAGGGTTTTTGGAGAGATACCTCCAGGGAGACCACCCGCTCGTGGTTTTGAGCATACCATTGAGTTGGAGGAGGGGGCCAAGCCAGTGCTCACTACCCCCTATCATCACCCTAAGAAATTCAAGGATGAGATCGAGAAAGCAATCAAAGAATTGCTTGAAATGGGACACATTAGACCAAGCTCCATTCCATTCGCTTCTTCTGTGGTCTTGGTGAAGAAGGATGGAACCATTCGGATGTGCATTGACTACCGGGCTCTTAATAAGAAAACCATTAAGAATAGGTACCCCATACCCAAGATAGATGAGTTGTTGGATTAACTTCATGGGGCAGTGTATTTTTCAAAGATTGATCTTCGTTTAGGGTACCATCAGATAAGAGTCAGAGAGCAAAACATACGCAAAACAACGTTTCGTTGTCACTATGGGCACTATGAATTCTTGGTCATTTGTAATGTCCCCTTCTCAAACCTGATTGTTCCAGTGACCGTTGGCCTTTTTCGTTGGGAACCCGAAGGCTAGTCGGAAGGTTAAATTAGGGTTTCCTCATTTTGAGGAGGTCATTGCTCTGAGATGGTTGTTTTAATGGCGGATTCCTTCTGGGTTTTCAGAGGGCTTCGCAGTGGTATGTTCGTCTCAGCATTCAGAGTACTTTTTGGAATTTACTATTTTTAGTAAATTCTATTTGTGGCAGCTTTCCAGATGAGCTTAGGTTGGTTGACTCCCGGCTTCAGATTGATCAGTTGACTACATCAGTATTGGCTTCAGGGCACTCTCGGAGAAATAAGTTAAGTCATTTAAATTAAAAAGTCACGTTTAAATGTTATATTTTAACGTTGACCCCTTGGCTTAGACTTAATGACTTAATGTCGTTTTAAAAAGTGGGTCTTGAGGGTGGCGCCCTCATTAAGAAATGTTTTAATTATTTCCTAAGTCAAAAGCAAGATTATGAGGGGCGCATAATTCAAAGTTTGATATTTAATTAAAATATCAAATCTGGAGCTTGAAGAGAAAGTACGCCCTCTTGAGGAGATTAGAGATTTTGACCTAAAAGCTCATTTTAGGGTTTTGTGAAGTCAACGGAAGAATTATAAAAGGGAGTCTTGGTGCATCATTTGGCATCTTGGAAAATACACCGTTATGCTGCCGGATTGATTCTGGATTGCTTCGAGGGATGAAGACCTCCTAGTTTGGGCATCTCTTCTCGTTTGTAAGACAACGACTAGTGATGATTATTAGTCTATTTGTGAGTGCATCTTAGCTATTTCATTTGTGTTCAGTTTTGCATTGTAAAATCTGTTTTGAGTATTTTAGTGTTGCAGCTTTAGCTTCTTTTCATACAGCAGATTGCATGTTTTGCTCATATCTCAAAAAAGACAAAAAATATCATTCTGGGTACTGCATCATTGGATGAGTTTGTAATAGGCGCCCATATCTTCCAGTTCTTAGATTTTTAGAAAGAGTATTGAATTTTTAAGAGGAAGTCGAATTTCTGTCCTAGGCCGTACCATTGGCATATGCATTGGGATCCGTGTTAATTAAATCTGCAGGGTTTGGTTCAGTTTCAAGTGTCTATCTTGGTCGCCTAGATCTTCTGAGTGCTTAGCACTTTACGGCATGTCAATTGGATGATTATTAAGCAAGTTGTGAGCATTCTTTGGAACTTGTGCACTGCTGATTGCTCATTTAAAGTACAGATCTGACAAAAAGGCAGAATACAGAAATCTGCATTTCTGTTTTGTGTTTGGGACACTGTGATTTCTTAAGGATTGTAATTGATTATTGGTTGAACATACTATTTGACAAGCATATGATATCTTGACATTGCAGGCAGTCATAATCTTGTAAACTGGCAGTAGTACTGACCAGTGTTTTGATATTGCTTTGTCATTTCTTGTAATAATCATTCCTACTTTCAGTTTAGAGTAAAATAGTGATAACTCCACCCTATGGTCGCTACTGTCCATTCTGGATGAGCAAGCACATTCTGGGTGTCGAGAAGTTTCCTCTTTCAGCATTATTTCTTTCAAGCATTATTTTGTATTTACTCCGTCATATGGTCGCCCCTCACTCCGCTTTGGATTGGGTAGCACATACTTGGCGTTGAGTTCCTTTTCCAGCATAAGCAATTCATTTTAGATCCTCTGACCAATGCTCACCATCATCGGTGCCATACTGGTTAGAGTTGCTTCAGTACGTTTTGGTTTATCATCTAACCTTAACGGGTACTTGATTGTAATGTTGTAATCTGCAATTGTTAAAATCGAAAAAAATTGGCTCGGAATATTTCAGTGGTATCAGAGCCAAGATCCTGCCATCCTGTGCCCATCAGAGTTCACTTGACAGAGAAAACAGATTCTACATCAGAGGTCAGAGCTGAGTTCAGTATTAGTTTTCAGAAGTTTCAAAGATGTTGCATTTTCGAAGGCCTATGGGTCGTGAGAAGTCAGATTCAACTATGGCATCGGAGGAAGGAAAGGTTAGTGATGTCGTAAGGGACTTCATTGAATATGCCAGACAGTTTAAAAGACAATGTGAAGATGAGGCTGTCAAACTCCGTGAGCAATATCAAACCATGCCAGATGATTATAGGTACAATGTTTCATTTGATTCCCATTTGAAGTGTGTGGCGTCAGTGGAGCCTGCAAAGTGGAAGATGGTGGACCACATTAGGAAAAGGATAAAAAGGGAAGCAGAACAAGCTATGTTCGAAGAATCAAAGAAGGAAGGAGATGAAGTGCCTATTTGTGGATTGCAGCCGACAAATATGCAAGTTGAAGAGAAAAATCAGTCATCTAACATTGAAGATGGCACAAACAAGGTGCACATATCACATCAAAATGATCGTGAGCTCGAAGGAGAAAACATGACAGTTGAAGAGTGTGTGGAAGAGCCTCATAATACGCCCTTTGACTTGCATGTGATAGCAAGTGAAGAAGAGCAAGTTGAAGGAAATACTATTGGTGTCTTTGAATCAGCTTATGACCGTTACCAAAGTGGTGATGTTGGTAATGATTTCGATGTGTTTGTACCTCCTCTTGCTGAAGATTTAGTGAGGGATAGATTGGCTCTTGTTGCTGTCTCAACTTCCCGAGAAGTTCCACATAAGGAAATCAGCAACATAATCTCTCATGACGGTTCCATAGAAGATAATGAAGATGAAGTTTGTCAAACACCAAACATTGAAGATTCTTCACTTCATTTCGGGGGTAACATTGTTGGTCATGGGATTGATCAGCAAACTGAGCCATTGGAGAAAAACTTTTTTGATGATTTCAACTTAAGTGAATTAGGACTTGACTTATTCAAAGAGTCATCACTACAAGGGGAGCATGATAAGTTTTTTCCAGTTGATCATCTTAATCAGCTCACTAGCATTTGGGATCCGGGTGTGATGGCATCAAGTTATGTTAAAGAACCTGTGTGGGATAAGTTTCCCTTTGATCCTGATGAAGAACAAGAACCAGGTTGCACAGTAGACTATGAGGTGGCCCTTGGAGGAGAAGTTGTCTTTGAAGAAGAAGATTGTTCCACAAAATTCCATAATGATCTCTTTGGAGTGGTTGCAGCCACTAAAGAGGAATTTGTGGTTACAGAAACTTTCCGAACAGCGGACAAACATGATTCCTTGAGCAGGTTGAATACTGGTCTAATGTTTGATCAAGGAGGCCGGAATGAAGAAGAAGAGCTAGAAGTCCATATGGCTCTTGAAGATGGAGAGTTTGAAAGTGTTATTAAACACAAATCAGATTTATCAATACACGAAGCTGGTTGCAAGCAATGGGTTGAAGAATTTGTGGAGTATGATGCTTTTTATGATGATGAGCATTCTCTGCTAGTTGGTGGTGAAGTACAAGAATGTTGGAGTAGCAAAGAGGGCAGCAAAGGCAAGGAACGAAGTTCTGATTTTCAGTTGCAGCCTATCAGCAGTTCACCGTCTTTGCATGTTCATGAGTGGGAAGATCAATGCAAGGTATCTTTTGGAAAAGAAGTACAAGCGCTATCCCTATTTGATCGCACACACAATTTGGTTGATGATCTCTATTGGAAGGCTCAGTCGGAAGAGAGACGAAGTGGAGTTAAGGATGAAGTTGCTCTTCCTAACTTGCAACTTATCAGAGGCTCTTTGGAGACATTGAAATCAGCATTCATACACTTGATTGAAGATCAAGATCATGCCGTTGAATCTGCAAAGAAGGCCTTCATTGTTTTCGAAGAAAGGGAGAGTATGGTTGATGAGCTCACCTTGGAGCTTAAATCAACTGAGGACAAGTTGAAAGAAACTCAGTTGGCTCTAAGAAAGGTTGAAGACCAGTTTGCAGATTTCAAACTTTTCAAGGAGCAAGAGGATGCACGAAGAGCTGGAGAAATCAAGCAAGTAGTTGATGAGATTGATAGTCTTCGAGAGGAGTTTGATCTTGAAGGTTTCACAAGAAAATCAAAGGTTGCATGTGCAGATTTGGAGCAGCAAGATGAAAGGAATGACTTTCAAGTTTATGACAATCCTCTTTTTCAAGAAGGTGATGAGAAAAGTTATGATAATCCTCTCTATGAAGTAGAGGATGAAATGGAGAATGAAACTGATTTTGGTTTCCAGTGCTTGGTTGCTTCGATATCACTCCATGAGGATGTGCCACGTATGTTGAGTAGTAATGGATGCATAAGTGGCTCTGAGGATGAAGGTTCTACATGGGAGGTGACGAAGCAAGGTAATTTCAACATCTATGACATCAAGGTGTTGAAGAGACAAGTCTTGGTAGCTGTTGGTAACTTCATCACAGCAGCAACGAGTGAAGATTTCAGACCTACTACTCAGGAGGAATGGGGAAAAGGTGAACTAGACTTTGGTAGTTGCACTCTTGACAATCCATCCCTTGGGTGGAATGATGTTTGGAATCATATTGATCAGTTTTGGGAGCGGAAATTGAAGCCACTCTATGTTTCATACTCCCTTAATGTGGAAGCTTTCATGGTTAAGCTTCAAGGATTTACTAGAAGGGGCATCAGTTTCGTGAGAAGGCACTTGGTTTTCACTAGCACTTTGGAATGTGTAGAGATTTCTTTGCAGTGTGTTGAAAATCACTTCCAGTTGAGTATCCATGTTTGGGATTCTCAACTTGGGTTGTCAGAGTTTATTACTTATGGAAAAGACTCTTGGAGGGATAAGGAACAAACTTCCAGACTTGTTGATGTTGTTCCCTTCATTTCCAGCTACTTGATGGTTCCGTTTGTTCATCAACAAATGGATTGGAGAGAAATTTTGAATTTGGGTTGGAAAGATCAACGATCGGTAGTTCTTGGAAGTGACTTTCAGCTCAGACAAGGGCAGATTTTGAGACACGAGTTTGCTGGTTGGAGGCAGACCAGCCACCTTACTTATGGAGTTACTTTCATTCAGGAGGGTTGGTACCTCACTCCTGATCAAAGAAGTGGTAGTTTTCTGATGGAGATGGCTTTAGCGTGTTTTTCAGCCACTTTGGAGGTTTGTAATGCAAATTCTGATGGTTTATTTTCATTATTGGTTCATGACAATGAGCTACCCCATACGTTGAATCTATATTTTGAGACTCTTGGGGTTGGGGTTGTGAAAAAATTCTTCAGACTTCATAGTTGTGCCATGATAATTCAGTTGAGGCATAGGGAATTCATGCGGAGTCCTGAGTTTGAATTTGTTGAGCTTTTGCAAAGGATTGCCTTCCTCTTTGCAAAAAGATTTGAAGATGACACATTTGCAGTCATGGTTCCGTTTGTTATCATGTGGAGGTATGCTGAAGAATTCAAGTTTGATTTGAGTAGACTATCCTTCATATTGCTTAGAATTCTGATTGACAGTAGTATGGTTGATACTGTTAATTCGGGGCATCGTGGGCATGAGATGTTGCATGATTTTGATTTCCCTCTAAGATCTTTCAGTTTGAGAATCATAGATGGTAACACTTTGGAGTTACAAGGGGAGTCAGTGCAGCATTGGCACGATATTTTCATTGATGTGATCAGAGTGGCGCAGCGGAAGCATGGTGGGTTGTTCCTGAGACGCATTTGGGAACCAGGGATCATACTTGTTGCGTATGGATTAGTCTTCAAACTACTGGAGTTGTGGTGGTATTGCTTGAGGACAAGCAATTTTGGGAAGGGCGGATTGTAATGTCCCCTTCTCAAACCTGATTGTTCCAGTGACCGTTGGCCTTTTTCGTTGGGAACCCGAAGGCTAGTCGGAAGGTTAAATTAGGGTTTCCTCATTTTGAGGAGGTCATTGCTCTGAGATGGTTGTTTTAATGGCGGATTCCTTCTGGGTTTTCAGAGGGCTTCGCAGTGGTATGTTCGTCTCAGCATTCAGAGTACTTTTTGGAATTTACTATTTTTAGTAAATTCTATTTGTGGCAGCTTTCCAGATGAGCTTAGGTTGGTTGACTCCCGGCTTCAGATTGATCAGTTGACTACATCAGTATTGGCTTCAGGGCACTCTCGGAGAAATAAGTTAAGTCATTTAAATTAAAAAGTCACGTTTAAATGTTATATTTTAACGTTGACCCCTTGGCTTAGACTTAATGACTTAATGTCGTTTTAAAAAGTGGGTCTTGAGGGTGGCGCCCTCATTAAGAAATGTTTTAATTATTTCCTAAGTCAAAAGCAAGATTATGAGGGGCGCATAATTCAAAGTTTGATATTTAATTAAAATATCAAATCTGGAGCTTGAAGAGAAAGTACGCCCTCTTGAGGAGATTAGAGATTTTGACCTAAAAGCTCATTTTAGGGTTTTGTGAAGTCAACGGAAGAATTATAAAAGGGAGTCTTGGTGCATCATTTCGGCATCTTGGAAAATACACCGTTATGCTGCCGGATTGATTCTGGATTGCTTCGAGGGATGAAGACCTCCTAGTTTGGGCATCTCTTCTCGTTTGTAAGACAACGACTAGTGATGATTATTAGTCTATTTGTGAGTGCATCTTAGCTATTTCATTTGTGTTCAGTTTTGCATTGTAAAATCTGTTTTGAGTATTTTAGTGTTGCAGCTTTAGCTTCTTTTCATACAGCAGATTGCATGTTTTGCTCATATCTCAAAAAAGACAAAAAATATCATTCTGGGTACTGCATCATTGGATGAGTTTGTAATAGGCGCCCATATCTTCCAGTTCTTAGATTTTTAGAAAGAGTATTGAATTTTTAAGAGGAAGTCGAATTTCTGTCCTAGGCCGTACCATTGGCATATGCATTGGGATCCGTGTTAATTAAATCTGCAGGGTTTGGTTCAGTTTCAAGTGTCTATCTTGGTCGCCTAGATCTTCTGAGTGCTTAGCACTTTACGGCATGTCAATTGGATGATTATTAAGCAAGTTGTGAGCATTCTTTGGAACTTGTGCACTGCTGATTGCTCATTTAAAGTACAGATCTGACAAAAAGGCAGAATACAGAAATCTGCATTTCTGTTTTGTGTTTGGGACACTGTGATTTCTTAAGGATTGTAATTGATTATTGGTTGAACATACTATTTGACAAGCATATGATATCTTGACATTGCAGGCAGTCATAATCTTGTAAACTGGCAGTAGTACTGACCAGTGTTTTGATATTGCTTTGTCATTTCTTGTAATAATCATTCCTACTTTCAGTTTAGAGTAAAATAGTGATAACTACCCTATGGTCGCTACTGTCCATTCTGGATGAGCAAGCACATTCTGGGTGTCGAGAAGTTTCCTCTTTCAGCATTATTTCTTTCAAGCATTATTTTGTATTTACTCCGTCATATGGTCGCCCCTCACTCCGCTTTGGATTGGGTAGCACATACTTGGCGTTGAGTTCCTTTTCCAGCATAAGCAATTCATTTTAGATCCTCTGACCAATGCTCACCATCATCGGTGCCATACTGGTTAGAGTTGCTTCAGTACGTTTTGGTTTATCATCTAACCTTAACGGGTACTTGATTGTAATGTTGTAATCTGCAATTGTTAAAATCGAAAAAAATTGGCTCGGAATATTTCAGTGGTATCAGAGCCAAGATCCTGCCATCCTGTGCCCATCAGAGTTCACTTGACAGAGAAAACAGATTCTACATCAGAGGTCAGAGCTGAGTTCAGTATTAGTTTTCAGAAGTTTCAAAGATGTTGCATTTTCTAAGGCCTATGGGTCGTGAGAAGTCAGATTCAACTATGGCATCGGAGGAAGGAAAGGTTAGTGATGTCGTAAGGGACTTCATTGAATATGCCAGACAGTTTAAAAGACAATGTGAAGATGAGGCTGTCAAACTCCGTGAGCAATATCAAACCATGCCAGATGATTATAGGTACAATGTTTCATTTGATTCCCATTTGAAGTGTGTGGCGTCAGTGGAGCCCGAAAAGTGGAAGATGGTGGACCACATTAGGAAAAGGATAAAAAGGGAAGCAGAACAAGCTTTGTTCGAAGAATCAAAGAAGGAAGGAGATGAAGTGCCTATTTGTGGATTGCAGCCGACAAATATGCAAGTTGAAGAGAAAAATCAGTCATCTAGCATTGAAGATGGCACAAACAAGGTGCACATATCACATCAAAATGATCGTGAGCTCGAAGGAGAAAACGTGACAGTTGAAGAGTGTGTGGAAGAGCCTCATAATACGCCCCTTGACTTGCATGTGATAGCAAGTGAAGAAGAGCAAGTTGAAGGAAATACTATTGGTGTCTTTGAATCAGCTTATGACCGTTACCAAAGTGGTGATGTTGGTAATGATTTCGATGTGTTTGTACCTCCTCTTGTTGAAGATTTAGTGAGGGATAGATTGGCTCTTGTTGCTGTCTCAACTTCCCGAGAAGTTCCACATAAGGAAATCAGCAACATAATCTCTCATGAGGGTTCCATAGAAGATAATGAAGATGAAGTTTTTCAAACACCAAACATTGAAGATTCTTCACTTCATTTCGGGGGTAACATTGTTGGTCATGGGATTGATCAGCAAACTGAGCCATTGGAGAAAAACTTTTTTGATGATTTCAGCTTAAGTGAATTAGGACTTGACTTATTCAAAGAGTCATCACTACAAGGGGAGCATGATAAGTTTTTTCCAGTTGATCATCTTAATCAGCTCACTAGCATTTGGGATCCGGGTGTGATGGCATCAAGTTATGTTAAAGAACCTGTGTGGGATAAGTTTCCCTTTGATCCTGATGAAGAACAAGAACCAGGTTGCACAGTAGACTATGAGGTGGCCCTTGGAGGAGAAGTTGTCTTTGAAGAAGAAGATTGTTCCACAAAATTCCATAATGATCTCTTTGGAGTGGTTGCAGCCACTAAAGAGGAATTTGTGGTTACAGAAACTTTCCGAACAGCGGACAAACATGATTCCTTGAGCAGGTTGGATACTGGTCTAATGTTTGATCAAGGAGGCCGGAATGAAGAAGAAGAGCTAGAAGTCCATATGGCTCTTGAAGATGGAGAGTTTGAAAGTGTTACTAAACACAAATCAGATTTATCAATGCACGAAGCTGATTGCAAGCAATGGGTTGAAGAATTTGTGGAGTATGATGCTTTTTATGATGATGAGCATTCTCTGCTAGTTGGTGGTGAAGTACAAGAATGTTGGAGTAGCAAAGAGGGCAGCAAAGGCAAGGAACGAAGTTCTGATTTTCAGTTGCAGCCTATCAGCAGTTCACCGTCTTTGCATGTTCATGAGTGGGAAGATCAATGCAAGGTATCTTTTGGAAAAGAAGTACAAGCGCTATCCCTATTTGATCGCACACACAATTTGGTTGATGATCTCTATTGGAAGGCTCAGTCGGAAGAGAGACGAAGTGGAGTTAAGGATGAAGTTGCTCTTCCTAACTTGCAACTTATCAGAGGCTCTTTGGAGACATTGAAATCAGCATTCATACACTTGATTGAAGATCAAGATCATGCCGTTGAATCTGCAAAGAAGGCCTTCATTGTTTTCGAAGAAAGGGAGAGTATGGTTGATGAGCTCACCTTGGAGCTTAAATCAACTGAGGACAAGTTGAAAGAAACTCAGTTGGCTCTAAGAAAGGTTGAAGACCAGTTTGCAGATTTCAAACTTTTCAAGGAGCAAGAGGATGCACGAAGAGCTGGAGAAATCAAGCAAGTAGTTGATGAGGTTGATAGTCTTCGAGAGGAGTTTGATCTTGAAGGTTTCACAAGAAAATCAAAGGTTGCATGTGCAGATTTGGAGCAGCAAGATGAAAGGAATGACTTTCAAGTTTATGACAATCCTCTTTTTCAAGAAGGTGATGAGAAAGGTTATGATAATCCTCTCTATGAAGTAGAGGATGAAATGGAGAATGAAACTGATTTTGGTTTCCAGTGCTTGGTTGCTTCGATATCACTCCATGAGGATGTGCCACGTATGTTGAGTAGTAATGGATGCATAAGTGGCTCTGAGGATGAAGGTTCTACATGGGAGGTGACGAAGCAAGGTAATTTCAACATCTATGACATCAAGGTGTTGAAGAGACAAGTCTTGGTAGCTGTTGGTAACTTCATCACAGCAGCAACGAGTGAAGATTTCAGACCTACTACTCAGGAGGAATGGGGAAAAGGTGAACTAGACTTTGGTAGTTGCACTCTTGACAATCCATCCCTTGGGTGGAATGATGTTTGGAATCATATTGATCAGTTTTGGGAGCGGAAATTGAAGCCACTCTATGTTTCATACTCCCTTAATGTGGAAGCTTTCATGGTTAAGCTTCAAGGATTTACTAGAAGGGGCATCAGTTTCGTGAGAAGGCACTTGGTTTTCACTAGCACTTTGGAATGTGTAGAGATTTCTTTGCAGTGTGTTGAAAATCACTTCCAGTTGAGTATCCATGTTTGGGATTCTCAACTTGGGTTGTCAGAGTTTATTACTTATGGAAAAGACTCTTGGAGGGATAAGGAACAAACTTCCAGACTTGTTGATGTTGTTCCCTTCATTTCCAGCTACTTGATGGTTCCGTTTGTTCATCAACAAATGGATTGGAGAGAAATTTTGAATTTGGGTTGGAAAGATCAACGATCGGTAGTTCTTGGAAGTGACTTTCAGCTCAGACAAGGGCAGATTTTGAGACACGAGTTTGCTGGTTGGAGGCAGACCAGCCACCTTACTTATGGAGTTACTTTCATTCAGGAGGGTTGGTACCTCACTTCTGATCAAAGAAGTGGTAGTTTTCTGATGGAGATGGCTTTAGCGTGTTTTTCAGCCACTTTGGAGGTTTGTAATGCAAATTCTGATGGTTTATTTTCATTATTGGTTCATGACAATGAGCTACCCCATACGTTGAATCTATATTTTGAGACTCTTGGGGTTGGGGTTGTGAAAAAATTCTTCAGACTTCATAGTTGTGCCATGATAATTCAGTTGAGGCATAGGGAATTCATGCGGAGTCCTGAGTTTGAATTTGTTGAGCTTTTGCAAAGGATTGCCTTCCTCTTTGCAAAAAGATTTGAAGATGACACATTTGCAGTCATGGTTCCGTTTGTTATCATGTGGAGGTATGCTGAAGAATTCAAGTTTGATTTGAGTAGACTATCCTTCATATTGCTTAGAATTCTGATTGACAGTAGTATGGTTGATACTGTTAATTCGGGGCATCGTGGGCATGAGATGTTGCATGATTTTGATTTCCCTCCTTTAAGATCTTTCAGTTTGAGAATCATAGATGGTAACACTTTGGAGTTACAAGGGGAGTCAGTGCAGCATTGGCACGATATTTTCATTGATGTGATCAGAGTGGCGCAGCGGAAGCATGGTGGGTTGTTCCTGAGAAGCATTTGGGAACCAGGGATCATACTTGTTGCGTATGGATTAGTCTTCAAACTACTGGAGTTGTGGTGGTATTGCTTGAGGACAAGCAATTTTGGGAAGGGCGGATTGTAATGTCCCCTTCTCAAACCTGATTGTTCCAGTGACCGTTGGCCTTTTTCGTTGGGAACCCGAAGGCTAGTCGGAAGGTTAAATTAGGGTTTCCTCATTTTGAGGAGGTCATTGCTCTGAGATGGTTGTTTTAATGGCGGATTCCTTCTGGGTTTTCAGAGGGCTTCGCAGTGGTATGTTCGTCTCAGCATTCAGAGTACTTTTTGGAATTTACTATTTTTAGTAAATTCTATTTGTGGCAGCTTTCCAGATGAGCTTAGGTTGGTTGACTCCCGGCTTCAGATTGATCAGTTGACTACATCAGTATTGGCTTCAGGGCACTCTCGGAGAAATAAGTTAAGTCATTTAAATTAAAAAGTCACGTTTAAATGTTATATTTTAACGTTGACCCCTTGGCTTAGACTTAATGACTTAATGTCGTTTTAAAAAGTGGGTCTTGAGGGTGGCGCCCTCATTAAGAAATGTTTTAATTATTTCCTAAGTCAAAAGCAAGATTATGAGGGGCGCATAATTCAAAGTTTGATATTTAATTAAAATATCAAATCTGGAGCTTGAAGAGAAAGTACGCCCTCTTGAGGAGATTAGAGATTTTGACCTAAAAGCTCATTTTAGGGTTTTGTGAAGTCAACGGAAGAATTATAAAAGGGAGTCTTGGTGCATCATTTCGGCATCTTGGAAAATACACCGTTATGCTGCCGGATTGATTCTGGATTGCTTCGAGGGATGAAGACCTCCTAGTTTGGGCATCTCTTCTCGTTTGTAAGACAACGACTAGTGATGATTATTAGTCTATTTGTGAGTGCATCTTAGCTATTTCATTTGTGTTCAGTTTTGCATTGTAAAATCTGTTTTGAGTATTTTAGTGTTGCAGCTTTAGCTTCTTTTCATACAGCAGATTGCATGTTTTGCTCATATCTCAAAAAAGACAAAAAATATCATTCTGGGTACTGCATCATTGGATGAGTTTGTAATAGGCGCCCATATCTTCCAGTTCTTAGATTTTTAGAAAGAGTATTGAATTTTTAAGAGGAAGTCGAATTTCTGTCCTAGGCCGTACCATTGGCATATGCATTGGGATCCGTGTTAATTAAATCTGCAGGGTTTGGTTCAGTTTCAAGTGTCTATCTTGGTCGCCTAGATCTTCTGAGTGCTTAGCACTTTACGGCATGTCAATTGGATGATTATTAAGCAAGTTGTGAGCATTCTTTGGAACTTGTGCACTGCTGATTGCTCATTTAAAGTACAGATCTGACAAAAAGGCAGAATACAGAAATCTGCATTTCTGTTTTGTGTTTGGGACACTGTGATTTCTTAAGGATTGTAATTGATTATTGGTTGAACATACTATTTGACAAGCATATGATATCTTGACATTGCAGGCAGTCATAATCTTGTAAACTGGCAGTAGTACTGACCAGTGTTTTGATATTGCTTTGTCATTTCTTGTAATAATCATTCCTACTTTCAGTTTAGAGTAAAATAGTGATAACTCCACCCTATGGTCGCTACTGTCCATTCTGGATGAGCAAGCACATTCTGGGTGTCGAGAAGTTTCCTCTTTCAGCATTATTTCTTTCAAGCATTATTTTGTATTTACTCCGTCATATGGTCGCCCCTCACTCCGCTTTGGATTGGGTAGCACATACTTGGCGTTGAGTTCCTTTTCCAGCATAAGCAATTCATTTTAGATCCTCTGACCAATGCTCACCATCATCGGTGCCATACTGGTTAGAGTTGCTTCAGTACGTTTTGGTTTATCATCTAACCTTAACGGGTACTTGATTGTAATGTTGTAATCTGCAATTGTTAAAATCGAAAAAAATTGGCTCGGAATATTTCATCATGCCATTTGGTTTGACAAACGCACCTACCACATTTCGGTCTTGCATGAATCACATATTCAATAAGCAGTTGCATAAATTCTTGTTGGTGTTCTTTGATGACTTGCTCATTTACAGCCAAACTTGGGAGGAGCATTTGAGACATCTTGATGAGATCTTGGGTATCATGGTTGAGAGATTTGACAAATGAGATCTAGAGTTATACTTCAAAGATCTCGCTCAGCTGAAACAGATGGGCAGTTTAGAGTCCTATATTGGTGAGTTTCAGAAGCTCTCGGTCATGGTAACCGGAATATCAGAGAGGAGATTGGTTATACTATTCATAGAGGGACTATTTGAGCCTATGAAAGGTTGGATCAAGGCATTCGATCCACCTACCTTGCAAGAAGCTATGAGGAAAGCTCATAGCATGGAACTTACAACTTCACATAATAATTTCGAGTCAAAACCATCTTAATCCTATAATGACAGCAAATCAAATTTAAAGAAATCAGAAAATGTCATCACCCTCATAAAACCACTCCATTTGTCTATTTTGACCCTTAGGCTTAAGAGGATAATCATGGTTTTGATCATAAAGACCCTTGCAATAGAAACACAGCTTCCTCCTACACAAATCATTAATTGTTTCCCTATCCAAAGGGGCTGCAAGTTGGGCTCTTCACAGTGGTATCAGAGCTATAATCTTGCCAGCCTGGAGGGTTATATATACATATGCAGCCTCATCAAGGTAGATATAATAGGTATTACTCACGCAGGAGACCTGGTATTCAGATAAATCCATTTGAGGAGTTTCCATTTGATAATCAATTCGAAGATATACCATTTGAAAACATGGGTAACAGAGATGAGTTTGAACAACCTCAAAACCGTGTTGAGAATGAAGAAAAAGAAGTGAGAGACATACTGAGAGGGCTAGTAGCTGGACAGGAACAGGTGGTGAATGTACTTCAGCAGCTTAGCACCTCCCTACAACATTTGACTGTTCACAAAAGGCCGAATCAGGATCATGAACAGGAAGGTAGTGTACATGGAACCCCATGGAGGACAGTTACTCCAACACGCACCTATGACAGGCCTACTCGCCCTACGTTCGAGAGAAATGAACCCGAAGAGGGAAACGAGGAGGAGGAAGGTGACGTGGCCTTTACAAATAATGTGATGACATTACACGATGAGTGGGAGGCACTACCACAGAGAGTTAAGGATCACCTTAACTTTGATAGATTTATGAGCCAGAAGAGAGAGCATGGCAAGAACATAACAAAAAGGAGGCCTAGAAACAGGAACCATGATCTAAGACAAGCAACAAATAAACTCGCTTTGACCAACTTTGATGGTAGTGACAGAGTCATAGCTCGAGCTTGGGTGAGTAAACTAGATACCTTCTTGACATTACGTCCAATGGCAAAAAAAGATGCCATAAGGTTTGTAGCTCTACACTTGGATGGCGTAGCCCATGATTGGTGGCACCATGGCATGGTTACATTACAGCATGATCGGATCACTACTTATCAGGAGTTCACAGATAGGTTGGTTGAGAGATTTGACAAACGAGATCTAGAGTTATACTTTAGAGATCTCGCTTAGCTGAAACAGATGGGCAATTTAGAGTCCTATATTGGTGAATTTCAGAAGCTCTCAGTCATGGTAACCAGAATATTAGAGAGGAGATTGGTTATACTATTCATAGAAGGACTATTTGAGCCTATGAAAGGTTGGATCAGGGCATTTGATCCACCTACCTTGCAAGAAGCTATGAGGAAAGCTCGTAGCATGGAACTTACAACTTCACATAGTAAGTTTGAGTCGAAACCATCTTCATCCTATAATGACAACAAATCAGATTTAAAGAATTCAAAAAATATTGATGAAAAGAAGAAATTTGCAGCCCCTTTGGATAGGGAAACAATTAATGATTTGTGTAGGAGGAAGCTATGTTGCTATTGCAAGGGTCCTTATGATCGAAACCATGATTTTCCTTTTAAGCCTAAGGGTCAAAATAGACAAATGGAGTGGTTTTATGAGGGTGATGACATGACTGATTTATCAGACCAGCAAACTGATACTGCAGATGGGAGTTTCCGTTCTATCACTCTCGTTAGTGAGGAAAATGGGAAGATAGAGCAAGAGATTTTAGAGGAGGAGCATGAGATGTTTCTAGAGGAGTATGATTTTGCTTCTTGCTCCAGGGGGAAAGAGGTGTTTGATTGGGATCAGCACAGATATGAGGTTCAGTTTGTGAACAATCCTCTTTTTGAGGCGGATGCTACAATGCCTTGTGATAATCCGCTCTTTGAGGTAGATGTTGATTCTACTCTTGACCCTTATTTAGGGGTGAACGTTGATTGTAGTATCTAGGATTCTTACAATGCATCAGGATTTCAAACAGGGCTCGTTGAGGAGTTTCATAGTGTGTACATGGTAAGGAGCGTTCACAGTTTCACTTTCGATCTTCATGTACATGATTTGTTTCGGATGCACCATTCAGTTGCGCACATACTAGACAATTTGTATGACAGCTTACATTGCACAAACATGGGAAGCAAACTTGATCAACTTTCTGAGTTGCTTCTTCTTGAGGTTTTCACTCTTGCGACACCTGATGTTGGAGTTGATATGGTTCAGCATGATTCGTTAATTGTTCAAATGTTGGTGTTACAGGAGTTGGTTGATGGCATGAGAGACATTACACAACACTTCTCTTGGGATCCTGGTGGAGTGGTGTATTCGTCGTTGTTGAGATTGCTTGAGGACAAGCAATTTCAGGGAGGGCGGATTGTAATGTCCCCCTTTTTAGCGTGATCTTGTTTTATGATGGTTAGTCTATTTCTTGGACCCTCGTAGGCTGACAGGATTTGGTTAGGGGGTTAGTGGCCGTTTTTGGTGGGTATTGTCATTCCCACTCCTTCACTTTAGTATTGGATTTAGTGCAGGTGTTTGTAGTTCAATGTTCGCTAACTTCTGACGGCGCGGAAAAATACTGAGTTTGGAGGGAGTTATCAATATTTTGTGGTTAAGTTATTTATTTAACTTATTGGTTTATTATAAAGTCAAATTGACTTTATAAAAAGTAAACGCCACTTAAATATATTATAAAGTGATAAATAAATCACTTAAGTCAAAAAGTGCGCCCAAGGTATTTAAAACAACTATTGAAAATGACTTAACTACATTTTAAATGTATTTAAATGACAAAAGTCGTACTTTTCTTGGAAGTCGTGCTTTTTGGAGATATAAGGGAAATATGCAAATTGACCTCATATTGATTATGTGACATTGCATCTTTGGATTTTCTCTATGGTTTTTGTCTGAGGACAAGGGTTTCAAGATTTTCTTTATTGGAGAGCGATAATTCTTCAATGTTCTGTGATTGTGAGACTGTGAAATACCAGTTGAATGGTTTCTACTGAGGGAGCTTCATACAATGAGTTCATTTGTGCTTACATTTGAGTTTCTATTCAGTTTTTACCTGTTTACAATAAGGGAGAGGGCTTTATCATCTGGGACACCATCTTCATCAGTTTTCTTGTTTTCAATAAAGAATCTGCAACATTCTTTAGAGGTCGTACTTTTCATTGGGAGGCGTGTATTTTTGGCAAGGGCGTTTGAAGCAAGAGGCTAAAACGCCTCTCCTTTGGCTCCTTTCTTGTCTCCTTATTGGACGCCTTGATCTTCCAGGGCCTTGGGTACAGTTTCTGCGTGGGAGAAAGCAGATCTAGAGCCTAGGCATTGCATTTCATCAGTTTTAGCATTTCCTGCCTGGCATGTACAAAACTTCTTTATTTAATTATTCTGAGGATATCCGGGTATGTCTATTGTATGCAATTTGTTTGTACCAATTTCCAGATCTACAATAGTATTGCAATTGTTCTTGAATTGCTTGTATTTCAGTTTTATGTCAATTTTATGCTTGGCGCACTTCTTTATTTATTGCATAAAAAACATCAAAACAATAAAAAAAACACAAAAACAATTTCATTCTATCATCAGAGACAAAGAAGAGCCAATTGGGTTCATTACACATTCATTGTTACATTTTAATTGAGGTAAAAAAACCTATTAAGGAGACCTCTAGGAACACTCTCCTAAGTATAAGATAAGCTCAAAAAGTAGGAAAGATTATCCACTTTAATAGTTAGCCTTTAACCATATTGGATCTATTGATAAGCCTTTATTTACCTTCTTGAAGACAAACCTATGGCCTCAAAGGTGGAGAAAAGCTCTAGGATTTGAGAGAGCGATTTTAAGACCTAAAGCTCTAGGATTTGGGAGAGCAGTTTGAGAACCTAACACTTCAATTGGGTTGCAGACTTTGATGTTCAAAATTTGCACCCCACACCATGAATGTTCAAAACACATGCGACAATGTGGAAGAGCATGCATCTTGCTCATGCTTCTTATGGGTGGATTGCTTCATTGACTCCCATGGATAGTTTGATTTCTATTCCCTATGCCTTGGTGGTTTATTCATGTATGGGTATAAGAGATATGTTATGTTGCAGATGAAGAAAAGATACATTATCAATTTGAGGATGATTAGCTACTTTATAAAAGAGGTGTTTGACAAAGGAAGGAGATATTTTGTAGTTTGTCTATGGCTATGTACCATAGAGTGTCCTTGCAAGGCCTAACCTACAACATGATACCGGTATCACTTGCACATTGTACAATTTCAGTCCTCACTTGTGCACAAATGTTATTGGCTGCAATTTTTAAAGCTTTGTTTTAAGTTTTTGGACTTTATTTCCTTTGTCCTTGTTTTTTTGTCTTGTATATATCTCTATAAATCTGTCTTTTATGTGTTTTTTTAGTCCCTTCCCATCTCTTACTCTTTGCCTTTGTGGTCTGCACCTGTAATGTCCCCATTTTTCGAGTGATCATCTTGTGGAGATACCTAGCCTATTTTATTCCCATAGGCTAAATTAGGAGTTATAAGGGAATAATATTAAATTAATTATTTATAAAATTATCTAAAAAAGTTAAATCATAAAGGTAACTTTATTTTGATTAATTTAATTAAAGTGACTTAAATAAAGAATAAAATACTATAAAGTCCCTTTATTAAATATTTTTAAAGTGACTTAAGTGAAAAATAAAATAATATTATAAAGTCGCCTTAGGAAATATTAAAATATTCTTCTAGAAGCTTTATGGAGGTGATTTTGGATCTTTCTAGAAGATCAAGGGTTTCTTTAAAAGGAGATGAGAGTTGGTCATTTGGGCATATATTGTGGATTTGATAAACTTGATTTTTCTCTATCTTCAGCTAAGGATTCAGTTGCAGCTAACTCTAAGGATGAAAACCCTTGGAGATTTGTAGGTTGTACGAAAACCCAACTCTACTTGAGAGGTGGATTCATTAAGGATTCATCATTGGGCATATTTGCAGGTTTTACTACCTTTTTGGTGCTTCAAACAGCTAGGGTTTGAAGTTTATTTGCAGACTGAAGACTTATTTTTGCAGATTTGGACATTGAATGGTCATATCTTTATTGTATATTGGATGGCTAGGGTTTAACAATGCTGGAGAAAATTTATGGAGTTGGCCGCTAGGGTTTATGACTATTTTGGGGATATTTTGCAGATTTTGAATCCCTAATATTTTATAAATAATTTTTGCATAAGGGCAACTTGTGTGGAGGATTTTTGGAGGCATTTGTTGAGGGTTTCAGACTTGTTGAAGCTGGGAAATAATTTATATATTTATTTCTGCATATGGACGCTAGGGTTTGATGAAGTAGAAGGAGAAATCATTGTTTCAGCTCAAGAGCCTTTAGGGTTTGAAGGCATTATTATTATTGTAGATTTATTTGAAGGATTTCCAGATCCTTTCTTGCTGATCTGAAGACACCACCTACAGTAGTACATTTTCAGCTTACATCCCATTGGTCAAAGTGTTCAATATTGTAGCCTATGATCCAAGTATGTTTGTATTTCCATTGGAAATCAATGATAAGTTGAAGGTAGGAAGATATACCTTGCTGTAGCAATAAAATCAGAACTATATCAGGTCTGATTTCCATTGTCATTTCATTTCTATTGAAGAGGAATAAGAGGTTGTTGTGTGTTCTCCATTTGTTTTGCAATCTATGTTTATTGGCTATCATTATATGCAATTGCTTTACAAATATCAAACTGAAAACAATCAAACATCTCATCAAAACCTCAAGCAAACACTTAGAAAATCAGAATTCTTCCGTTGCATGCCAAGTGTTTGACAAAATGCCAAACAGCCTAAACTGAAAAATCAGGGCAGAATAAGCAGGGGTTCTTACAGCACCCCTAAAATAGTACGGATTCTTGTTGTGCCTGCCAGAAGCACACATTCCCAAATAGAGCCTTTGTTAGCACCCAATCTTGCAATCCCAAAGATTGCATCTTTCATGTCTTCATTGTTTCTCTTACTTTTCTTTTTTCCCATCAACGATAACCAATCCAAGATCTTCTTCATTGGGCCCCATTGATAGAATTGTACTTTGTTTTGCGTTTCATACCCCTCAAGTCTTTGTTGTGTAACTAAGTGTCAAAGTTTCCATGTTTGGAGCATTTAAGGTGCTAAATGCATACCCAAGAGGAAATTCGGAACCCTAGTGCCATTTTGCAATCTTTGCAAATTGCAAACTCACCTCTACCCTCTACCCACTTTAGACTACAGACTTTCGGAATCTCCATGCAACCTTGCAATTTTTGCAATTTGCTTGTGTGCTTCTGCTTTTCTTTTCCCACAAGCTTCATCCTCCACAGATTCACAGGCCCGTAATGCAGCGGAGCAATTTTTGCAAATTGCTTGCCCACCTCTTTCCACAATGCATGTATCCTACAAACTTTTCCCTCTTGTGTGCAATTGCATCTCCACATTGCACACTCGTTCTGTATCACCATTGAGGCCTAGTTATCAGAACTTTCTCTTCCCTTGTGCAACTGCTCACCTATCTCTGATCCAGGTCCTCTTTATTTTGCAGATATCCAAAGCTCTCCTACATTCTTGCAATTCTTGCATCCTTAAATTACCACCTCTGCCCTTCACTAACTTTACATTACAAATCTTAAAAGTTCTCATGCAATCTTATGACAATTACAAATTGCATCCCTACTTCTGAATCTCACACTTCCACCTAAGCTTTGCATTGGAATTTTTACCCCTCTCTACAAATTGCTCACTTGCATCAAAACTCCATTGTTCAAATAGAAGTCAACACCTACTTCCGAGCATGTGTAGGAATGCCATTAATGGCTTCATTTGGATACAACTAGATTCGGGAATGATTTCAAACACCTGCTGGTACTTGTGGACCCCTCCAAGGTATGGTTTCATGTACAAAGCAAATGGTTGTTGATGTTGTGGTATGAATTCAAGCGCAAAGCCATGTGAAGATGATGCAACCAATATGGGTAACCTGCATGCTTGTGAACATGTAATAACCCTTGCCCAAGACTGGTAGTTTTTACAATTTAATCCGTTAAGGGTTGGCAATGTAAACATGTTGTCAAATAATAAATCACAGAAGTGTACTTTGTAATGTCCCTTGTAGGTTTATCTTAATTTTGTCTTTAATCTTATAAATTAAAATATCAAAATATGCCAAGAATCAATAATCTTTAATGGTATACTTTGGTCTATTAAAGAGCAACCCTAAATGATTAATACTAGTTTGATTATTTGACTTATATATTGATAAGAGTAGATAATATGCTGGTGAAAATGATGCCACTGCTTGATATGAATTCCGAAATGCTATCTACATTGATTATTGATTTAAAAATGGAAAATAGACATCATAACAGTGTCGTTCTTTCTGATTTTCTTCTCTAAATTCATGCGATTAGTTATGTAATGGATTGATGTCTTTATAGGATCGTTGTCTCTGATTGAAGCCTTATATTCATGCGAATTGTATATGACATTGTACCTGACTGATGTTGATTAATCATGTGTCCATAGGAGGCTTATTGTGGGCTCCTTAGAGCACTTAGATCTGATATTTAAATATATAACTCTGCAATATTCAATGATGTTTAAATGAACTAAGAGTCTCCTTAAATAGCTGGCGACTAGACATGATGTGAGATGTTGTATTGTTCCAAATGGTGATGTCCTTTTGAATGGACATGTCCCTTTGTTAACCAACCTCTAATTGCTTCTTGAGACTTATTTTAATTACTGACTTTATTTCATAATCTCATAACAACTATAATCAATGGCTATCTTCTCAATATCCTTGGCTTGCGATATCCACTTTGGATGGAATGTGATCTCCTTCATATTACTCCAGCTGTGTATTACCAAATTTTGTCTGATTGTAGATGATGCAGCAGATAATAATATGCGACTGGCAAATATGAACAGTAGCGACT
Source organism: Sequoia sempervirens (assembly GCA_007258455.2). NCBI lineage: Eukaryota > Viridiplantae > Streptophyta > Pinopsida > Cupressales > Cupressaceae > Sequoia > Sequoia sempervirens. The sequence continues at coordinate 42,625 of VDFB02038357.1, forward strand.
GAACCTGGGATACTACAGCCAATAAGATGCTGAGTCTTTGCCTTTCAAACTCACATCTACATCAAATGGTGGCTGTTTGTCTTATTATAGCAACCCAACATCTTCCAATAGCATCGCTTCGCATAAAATAATATGCCAACTCCAGATTAATTTTCCCAGACCATGCAAGCACCAATAATAAAATCAAATAAAGCCTCACATTGCATAATTGACAAGTAGCGCCAGGTATAATTGCTGACTGGGTCTGATGGCCGGCATATGTATGAAATGCTACGCTAGACTCTACCTGTGATAGCTTCCCAAGTAAGGCACAACAACTTCAAATATATTTAGTCGCCCGTATAAATGTCCAAAACCATCGATACTTCAATCATGCATTAAAACGCTACATAGTTGACCAGAATTAAATAGTGTTAATAGCCCTTTGTAATATTTCCGAGATGGAGCAAAATATTAATAGCAATGCTATCCAATAGAGGCTCAATAATATATTTCCCAATGGCAACCATGGAATTAGAGCAAGAGAAATTCAATAGAATTATATATCAATCTGACCTGATCAATGAATATAGTCGACCCAGCAAATATATATATATATATATATATATATGCACCAATATTAAATACTGAGAAGATAACAAATTACAATATTCTCAAAAATAATCAGCCATCGAACAAAGTTAACCTCCTTATAACCGTCATAACTCCTCCATTCATAATTTGAAGATTAATTTACTTTATTTAATTATTACCTGAACTTTAGGTAATAATTTATTATTTTTTAATTCTCCCTTTAATATTTTTAACTTTTGGAGATTAAATAATATTAATTTCTCCATATCATTAAAAATGGGACATTACAAGTCCTCCCGCCCAAGATTGCTTTCCCTCAAGCAATCCATCTCTAGGATCCCATATCAACCAAGGCGGTCTGTAGGAAATTTTGTTGTAAACACAAAACTGCAACCTACTCATAAATCAAATGATTCTCTATATAAATTTTGCAAACTCACCATCAAGGGCCTTATCCAGCTTCTGCTTCACCATTCTGATTTCAACAATCTAATCCTCACGTTCAATTTATATCCATTTCTCATGAAATTCCAAGGAGTATTTGTTGTGTAAATCCTTGCTAATGAGGTCATTGTCAAACTTATTCTTGATTTGCAAAGGGAATCAGTTCATCCATAGAACCAAAAGCTCAACATATCCCCTCAAGCTGTTAAGAGGAGATTTCAAGTTTCCCAATATATCGTAATCATAAAGTTGTAGGTAGATATGTATAGCAATACCCTAGAATGTCGACACAAATCAGTGTTCACTAAGGTGGAGGTGAAAATCTGAAGTGTACTTGAAGAATCTCTCCTTATTAGTTGCCCTAAAGCTCTCAATGTTTTAAAACCCACCTGATCACAAATTGTTGTCATCGATGTAGAGAAACCAGGGGCAGCAGTAATCAATTGTAAGCCACATAGGAAGTATAGATATGGTTGAAAAGTCACTTCTTCTCTCATCCAAGCTTAAACATTCGATATTTGATCGTTGACCCAACGAGTGATTCCAATTCAATGGCCTGCGCTAAATTACAATCTCTGGCAATTTGATTGAAGAGTGGTTGATGATAGTATCACTGGGGTTTGTCTCACTACTCCAAGCTTGTTTCCACACTTCACGACAGTCGATGCACCTGGAACCCAAGTTCTATGATCATCTTCAATCTTATCACACGATTCCGGAATAGCTTCTTTATCCAACTCGAAAAAGCGGATTATCATAGGTCACATTAGCTTCAACTTCAAACAAGGGATTACTAACAAACTAAAAGTGATCCTTGATTCCAATATCAGGTCTCTCTTGTTGCTGGTCCAAACTGTTATCTATATCTTTGGGACAATGATCTGGATCATAGGTCTCATGGATGTTGTCTAGTTCCTTGATCTCTTTAGTTTTTCCTTTTTTCCCTTATTCCCTAAAAGGTTCAATGACTACAATTGGATTTCTTGCTTCCAATAAGGGCCTTTGCACATCTCTCAATTTAGCTTCTCTTTGCTTGTATAAATCTAAGGCCTCATAACACCTAGTTGCCGATCTAGTCTTGCAAACTATCTTCAACGCATCAATCTCCAAGGTCTTCAATACTTTTTGTTGACCTTCTTGATTGTGTTGATCATGTGAATGTGTTGGCTGAACTTTCGATGCAATCTTGGAATCACACAACTCTCTTGGAAAACTCATCTCTTGTTGATTTTGAGAATCCATGGGTCCATGCCTTCATTTAATTTTCTGCAAGTTAGCTCTTGCTTGAGAGGCTACGATCTTGGCATGTTTAGCTTTCTCCTTCCACCATTCACACAATCGTAGAGTCCTCTCCACATCTTCAACACTACCCATTAATTTCCCTGGTTCTTTTCTTGCCATTGCTTCATCAAAGATTTTCCTCATCTACTTGTCTTTATCTTCCTCTGAATTTTGTGATGTTGTTGATTCATTTCTTTCCATTCTCCCTTATGTGATCCATAATTGTCTTTTCTCATCTTTTAATGCCACAATTCTTTGATTATTTTCATCAAAGTGATTAAATCTATCGTACAATGCATCTTCTAATTTACTTTCATTAGAAAGATTACTCCTCTCATCCATAACCATTGAATTATTGGTGGTTATCATGTACTCCTCAAGAGGTGAAGAAGAATTATGATTGACATCCTTATCACTAGATGCAATCCCTTCAATGTCATCCTCAATGCATGATCGTTGAGATGGAGTAAGAGCAATCTTAGGTTCAAAAGGAATTTCACATGTATTTTTCTTCACTGGCTCATTTTGGTAGTCAAACCAAAAACCTCTTACATCATTGCAATGAAAGAAGTCATCACCTACAGCAGATGTGAAGCCATTATCATTTTTAGCTTGCTCCTTATGTATTAACTCCGTATTAGTGGTTGTCTCATAACCCTCATGAATCCAAGTACCCATTTTATTTGTGATAGAAGAAGCACATGAAGAATCAACAGTTTCCATTTCTTTAGAAGTGTCAGAAACTATTTCCTCTCCTTGTACTTTGCTACCTTCATTTTCTATGTGTACCACTATTCATTTTCTAACTTGATTCTTTCTTGTTCCTTTTTATTCAATTGAGGTTTTAGTTTTTCCTCACACTGTTTAAAGTTTAAACACTTCGTGGAATAATGTATACACGGAAGAAGACAGAATTAAAATTCATGTTTTCTGCTCAAGTCTCGATGCCGTCAGGTTCGTGCTCATCTGTGTCGGTCTCCTGCCATCAACCTCAGTAGTATGGTCGCCCATCTTGAGTAATGCTTACTGTGTTCATCTGGACCTTTGGACATCTACAGTCAGGTCAATACTACTTCTTCATTCGTGTGTGTGTGTGTCGTAGGTCATGGGGCACTAAAGTTTTCAAGTTCTCATATTCTCAGCAGAAACAGGGGTCACTTAACGGCAGTCTCCTCATCACAGTAAGCTCAACCATTTGTGTTGTTTCAAGGTGGTCACTATAGGAGTTAGAGCTGTATCTAGTACTTCAGAAGATGGCAGTTCAATATGAATCAAACAATCTTCCACCCTTTCAAGTGTGTTCAAGACATCATCCTTTGATTGAAATTCAGTACTAAGTTTGTCGCTTGCTTCATAGAGTGATCTCGCCAATTGTTTTATATCCTCTGTTGCTATGATTCAAAATCGAATTTTCTGAAGTTACCCAAAGGCTGGCATGAACTTTGGCTCTGATACCACTGTAATAACCCTTGCCCAAGATTGGTAGTTTTTATGATTTAATGCGTTAAGGGTTGACAATGTAAACATGTTGTCAAATAACAAATTACAAAATTGTACTTTGTAATGTCCCTTGTAGGTTTATCTTAATTTTGTCTTTAATGTTATAAATTAAAATATCAAAATATGCCAAGAATCAATAACCTTTAATGATATACTTTGGTCTATTAAAGAGCAACCTTAAATGATTAATACTAGTTTGATTATTTGACTTATATATTGATAAGAGTAGATAATATGCTGGTGAAAATGATGCCACTGCTTGATATGAATTCTGAAATGTGATCTGCATTGATAATTGATTTAAGAATGGAAAATAGAAATCATAACAGTGTCGCTGTTTCTGATTTTCTTCTCCAAATTCATGCAATTAGTTATGTAATGGATTGATGTCTTTATAGGGTCAATGTCTCTGATTGAAGCCTTATATTCATGTGAATTGTATATGACGTTGTGCCTGACTGATGCTGATTAATCATGCATCCATAGGGGGCTAATTTTGGGCTCCTTAGAGCACTTAGATCTGATATTTAAATATTAACTCTGCAATATTCAATGATGTTTAAATGAATTAAGAGTCTCCTTAAATAGCTGGCGACCAAACATGATGTGAGAAGTTGTATTGTTCCAAATGGTGATGTCCTTTTGAATGGACATATCCCTTTGTTAACCAACCTCTAATTGCTTCTTGAGACTTATTTTAATTTCTGACTTTATTTCATAATCTCTTAACAACTATAATTGATGGCTATCTTCTCAATATCCTTGACTTGTGATATCCACTTCGGATGGAATGTGATCTCCTTCGTATTACTCTAGTCGTATATTACCAAATTTTGTCTGATTGTAAATGATGCGGCATATAATAATATGCGCCTGGCAAATATGAATAGTAGCAACTGAACCTCAGATACTGCAGCCAATAAGATGTTGAGTCTTTGCCTTTCAAACTCACATCTACATCAAATGGCGATTGTTTGTCTTATTATGGCAACCCAACATCTTCCAATAGCATCACTTTGCATAAAATAATATGCCAACTCCAACTTAATTCGCCCAGACCATGCAAGCACCAATAATAAAATCAAATAAACCTTCACGTTGCATAATAGACAAGTAGCGCCAGGTATAATTGTTGACTGGGTTTGGTGGCTCACAAAATAAACTTCAGCATATGTATGAAATGCTACGCTAGACTCTACCCACAATAGCTTCCCAAATAAGGCATGACAACTTCAAATATATTTAATTGCCCGTATAAATGTCCAAAACCATCGATACTTCAATCATGAATTAAAACGCTACATAGTCGACCAGAATTACATAGTGTTAATAGTCCCTTGTAATATTTCCACGATGGAGCAAAATATTAATGGCAATGCTATCCAATAGAGGCCCAATAATATATTTCCCAATAGCAACCACAGAATTAGAGCAAGAGAAATTCAATAGAATTATATATCAATCTGACCTGATCAATGAATATAGTCAACCCAGCAGATATATATATTTGCACCAATATTAAATACTCAAAAGATAATCGATTACAATATTCTCAAAAATAATCAGCCATCGAACAAAGTTAACCTCCTTATAACTATCATAACTCCTCCATTCATAATTTGAAGATTAATTTACTTTATTTAATTATTAACTTAACTTTAGGTAATAATTTATTATTATTTAATTCTCCCTTTAATATTTTTAACTTTTGGAAATTAAATAAAATTGCTTTCTCCATATCATTAAAAATGGGA
>VDFB02038358.1:0-43175 GCA_007258455.2 Sequoia sempervirens
ATGGGAAAATGGATTAGAGATATGAAAAACTAAGAGAGGTTATTGTAGAGGGACCCTATATGACCCTATACCTTTAGATGAAATGTTTCTAAGTGCCACGTTTTCTAAGAAATAATTCATCAAAATTTTCCACTTTTTGGCACTTAGGGTTCTTAAGAGAGTGTTGAAACAATGTAGTCTAGAACAATCTGACATCCTAGGATACAAAACATGAGCTTTCCTAGCATAAAACCACTGAGACAGACGTATTGGAACTATGGATTTGGCCACACAATGAACATAAGGAAAAGTATGGCTCTTGACAATTTTTTACTAAACACATCTGACACTTTTTGCAACATTTGAAAAATTATCACCATGGTCAACTAGATTGGAGATATGAAAAATTGAGAGAGTTTATTGTGGAGGGACGTTATGTGACCCTATACCTTTATATGGAATGTTTCTAAGTGCCACATTTTTCAAGAAACAACTCATCAAAGTTTCTCTTTTTGGCACTTAGGGCTCTTAAGAGAAAATATCTGCATAATGTAGTTTGGAACGATCCAGCATGTTGGGGTATGAAACATGACCTTTTCTAGCATAAAACCACCCACCCATATGTGTTGGAACTATCAGTTTGGTTGCATGATGAACATAACAAAAAGTATGGATCTTGACAAGTTTTTGCTAAACACATCTGACATTTTTTGCAACATTTGAAAAATTGTCACCACGGTCAAGTGGATTGGATATTTCAAAAATTGAGAAAGGTTATTGTGAAGGGAACCTATATGACCCTGTTTATTGAAAAAAATGTTTGTAGGTACCACAATTTCTAAGAAATAGTCCACAAAATATTTCCACTTTTTAGCACTTACGACTCTTAAGAGAAAGTGTCCACACAATGTGGTCTGGAACGTTTGGCCAAGATGGGGTATGAAATAGAAGCTTGTCTACCATAAACCCACCCATTCAAACATGTTGGAATTGTTAGTTTAGCCCTAGGATACACTAAATGCAAAGTTATGACTATCATAATAAATTTATGACATTCCTAATGAATTTATGACTATCCTAATAAACCTTAGACAATTCTAATGAAGTTATGAGAATCCTAATGAACCTATAGCGTCACAATATCGAGTTATAACTGCACTAATGAATTTATGATAGTCCTAATGAATTTATGACTGCTCTAATGAACCTATGATTGTCCTAATGAACCTATGGTTGTCCTAATGAACCTATGACTATCTTAATGAACCTATGACCATTCTAATGAAGTCATGACATTACTAATGAACTTATAACTGTCACAATATCAATTTATGACTGCCCTAATGAATTTATGATTGTCCTAATGAATTTATGACTGCGCTAATGAACCTATGGCTATCCTAATGAACCTATGATTGTCCTACTGAACCTATGACTGTCCTAAAAACCTTATAAATTGCTAAAACATGTCATTTATTCTTTTTAATAAATCAAAAAGTACCATCAACTCATGTATGCACATAAACCCTTTCATTTTTGTATAAATAAAGTAAAAATGATATTTTCTATCATGCTAAAGTTCAACAAACTAAATATAAATGATACCTTTGATATTTCAATTTATTTTTAGCATACCCTTAGGCCTTAATGCATTTACAACTCATACCAAATATAAATGCATTGGGATCTTGAATCATGAATGATTCAAATAGGGGGAAATGGTTAAATAAATATCATGTGTTATTACCCTACATGGATCACAATGAGTTACAAAACTAGTTGGAAACATAAATTAACACATCAAGCGTACTTGCACGATATGATTAGATCAAGCACAACATATAACAACCAACAAAACAAATAAGGAATATCCCTCTTCTAATCAAATTGTATACATCCAACAATATTCTTTGGATTTAACATTATAAGGTTAATACAAGATGCACAACTATATTGAATATATCAAATCATTGAATAAATATCATGTCTTATTACCCCACATGGATCACAATGAGTTTCAAAACTAGGAAAAAACTAGAAAAAAATGAATAAAGGGGTAAAAATAAAGACAGTTGAGTTGTGGGATTTTTTGGTCCAAAGGGATGACCATGTTTGGGTGGTAAAATGATTGCAAGGGATGATTTGGTAGTTGTTACCAATTTTTCACTACAATTCGATTGGTGGAGCTGGTTTAAATACTGTTATATTTGAAAGTGAAAATACAGTTATTGCTGCATATGCTTAAGTGTTGTTTGCACTGCATCTATCATTCATCAAATACCGATTGTGCAAGTGTTTTGAGGAGGCTGAGTTTCAGAAGTATTGCTCAAAGTTTTACAAATCAAATGGAGTATACAACTGAGTATACGAATGATAAAGCATTTTGCTTTCATTTATTTTAAAAGTTATTCACATTACATATTTCATTTGATTGTGATAATACAAATGATAGTACATTTTTTTTCATTTTGATGCATTTCTTTACAGAAGAATGAAAAGCAAAAATATAGATTTAAAGAATCCGCACAAGCCATGGATGTAACTATCACAATGCATCATGAGGATCATGCTACACTATTGAAGATGCAGGAAAAGAAATCACATAAGCATAAACATAATCATTATTGCCTGTGCTTTTGGCCAATGCAGAAGTGGTGCACCATCCTTCGTCCTCGAGCTCTGATCGACCTATAAGAGAAGAAAGGGGTTGTTAGAGCTATGACTATGAACATTCCTATATGAACCACCAACAATAATGTAAATGCTGCCAACGATACATTGAAACAGTTGCAAAAACGGGAGATGGATAGGAGCAAAGGAGGAAACACCATAATAATATATTGTTTTTTGCTAACATTGTTTGTTTCCTTGTGTAGGTATAGGAAAAATCATGAAGATAATTATATTATGAAGGCCAAGCATGTGGGGAAAAGCAGGCTCCCACAAGGGTAGAGCTCGACATGCTGCCCCTTAGCATTACAGGTGGGGCTGAGTGAAGAAGTATTATGCAACTAAAAGAGTAAATGAGAGTCATTCATCAAAGCCATCAAGCCGACTGTTCACTCATAATCATCAAGTAAATGTTTTCTGAAAGCTACAGGCAAACAACAAGCTTAATGAGTTTGATCAATTCAATTGAAATGCATCATGTTTATAATTGCAAATCTAAACTATTGCTATATAGTTTGCATTTTTCTGCCATGAGTATTTTTTTGTTCATCATGTTCATGATATTATGAGAAGTACAACAGTATTCATCACTCATGATGGTGATAGTGAATAGGCATACATAATGCCTCATCAAAGAACACTGTTCAGTAAAGGAAGCATGTGAAAACTTCAGTTTTTCATTTGAAGGGAGAATAAATGCATAGAACAGTCTTTTCATAATGGGACATAAAAATGAATGAAGAGTGCCAAGAAAGGGAACAATGGTATCATCTGATCAATGCATGAATGGAACAGTTGTGTGTACACATGGGTAGTACAATCATCTTGAAAATAACGAAGGAAGTAGCATATTCAAGTGCAAGATACGGTGACTAGTATGAAGTAGATTATATGATGAAGGAACCAATTTCATTTTGGCTGAGTGTGGAGGGAAACAACCAAGAGTACACTATTTTTGAAGGTTTGTTTCTTCATTTAACATATTTTTGAATGGTGGTACAACAAATAAAAGTCATTTCTAGAATGGCAGAATTTACATTGAACATAGCATGAGTGGAGGTTTGGAGTTCATCCCTAAAGAGTATGAGTGAATAAGAGTCTAGAACAAGCAAATAACCTACAGATTTAAATCAAATAATTTATGTATTCAAGATGGTGACTTTTAAAAGAAAATGTGTTCCATATGATGTTTGAAGCTTTTCAGCAGTACCCATGAAGGATACACTCATTATTTTTTGCAAATTTATGAATTTTAAAGTTTTTTGTTTCAAGGAGGTGGATACAAAGTCTCATTTAGTATTCCAGTGCTAGGATTTTAACCCTGTGAACAAACAAGAGAACACAACAAATACCTTCATAAAATGAAACAAGGAATGCCCATATAACGATTCTAATTTAAAATGCAGATTTCTTCAGAGTATTGTTTACTCAAGTGAAGGTTTTATAGAAATCAGAATGAAAATGAAAAGCTATTATGGATTGAACTCTAGTAAGAAATACATACATTGATCTTCAAAATACGGTATACCCGGATAGGGTTTTTGTTTTAGAACTACAAAAATTATGAAATGCATTAAGTGCTATCATGGGTCGAGCCCAGTCAATGGAAGTTAAGAGTTCATAAAATGTGTTAGGAGTTCCAAGTTTTTCCTCTAGTTTTTCACCATATGAAAGAGTTTTCTTTTTGAGTTCATGCTCAAGACAATAAAAATATAATGTTCTCTAAGATACCCAAATCAAGCATAGAGGGGTCGCGGCTTGGAGGTTCTTGATTCATCATTTCGCAGAAGAGAGAAAAATATGTTTGAGTTTCCCTTTGAAACTTCAATGTTTAAAGCAAGCAATAATCAGAATGCAAGTTTCTTTGAAGAAATCCATTATCAAGAGCTCTCATAGTGGTGCGTCCTGCACAATGGGCCTGGTTTCTTAATAGAAAAAAGAACAAAACAGAAAGATACAATGGAATGATGGGGTTACCATGTGCGCCATGGAAGAGTAAAAGAAGCCACGACCAAGCTCTCAAGAGCTTCAATATGCAAGGGTCGAGCTCTCCCAATGGTGGCCAAGAACACAGAAACATAGAGCCATGAATAAGTTAGAAAACCATCTCATAGCTACGGCCAGTGAGGCCTTTATTCTCATCAAAGAAGCTAAAGAATGAATAGAATACAGGAAATAACACTTACCCTGGGTTATGGAGGCTGAATCTGGTGGAGAATAAAAAAGAAGAGAGCTCGAATGGAGTCTCAGAGTTCAAACCCTAAGTATGGTGGTGCTTCTTGCAGAGTTCACTCTCAAAGCCAAAAGATGAAATGAAGTGATTTAGGGTTTGCCTTTGTTTTTACCATGTTTCCCTTGCTCGAACTTGGGGCCTATTTTATTTCACATTAAATATCAAATGTTCCAAGTTGAATACATCATGTGGCCGATTTTCAATGCCTAGGTCGAGCCTTGTGAATATGGTGGTGCCATTTGTCTAAGTCCTTAGGCTTATTTGATTAAAATTTTGGCAATGTAAGGGGCTATAGACTTTAGGGATTTGTGATTAATAGTGCCTTAGTAAGAAATGGATAGTGATAGATATCCTTGATTTTGATTGATTTTGTGAGAAATCAATAAAAAATTGTAAAATAATTGCACTTATGACTTAGGGTTTATTTTGTTTTCAAATTGATTTTGAAGAAATCAATTAGAATAGTGATAAGAGATGCATCATATATTTTATGATTTTTTGAGAAAATCAAGCATTGTAAAGGGAGAAATAAGGTTGTGATTTTTTGCAAAAGATTTCCAAAAAATCTTTAATTGCATGAAATAGGTTAAATTGAGGTAAAATAAGATTTGCAAGCTATGTAAAGCAGGAATAAAAAAAATGTTTTATTCTTTGCTATTTTTAGCAAATTGATGTTGTTTTCTTCCTTGGTTAGATTTGAGATTCCTGCTAGAGAGATAAGGTGTTTTTTTTGCTTTAAAAGCAAATTTGGCCTATTTTGAGAGGCTTTTTAGTATGTGCATGCAAAAAGTGTGTTTTTTCTGCTTTTGTACAAGCTTATTGGGTAGTTTTGATACCTTTTCTTGAGCTTTTCTTTTGAGCTTGGATTATGGTTTTGGGGAGATATATCTTGTGGAAAACTTAGTGTTTTTCAGTTCAAATTCTAGTTTCTTGCTCTTACACATTTTTGAGCTTGTAAACTTCTTTGTACTCAGGTTTTGAGAGTTTTCTTTCCATCCAATAAAAGCAGCATTCCTATCTCCAATTTTTGTTTCTACTTGCAGTTTTAGTATGATGTTCATATTGTGATTCTATTTTACAGATCCTTTTTTATGTCCTAATATTATAGATTATTGATACAAAAAGTTCATTTAATGCAGGTTGCATGTTGTGTTTAGGTTCAGACCTTAATGCAAATCAATTTTGTATTGATGTTCATGAGAGATTGTGAGGTCATTGTTGTTTTTCTGAAGATTGTTTGTGGGTGAAATATCAAAGTATTATTAAGTTGAGATCACATTAGATAGGATTTGATTTCAGTCATATTCTCTATCCTTTTTCCTAGAAAATCATTTAGAATAGGATCATCATTCAGAGAACCAGCTCACTTTGGAGATTCATTCTCGCAAAGAGTTACCCACAACTCGAGAATGTTTCCATGTTTCAATAGATTGCTGAACTTTTAGTTTCAGTAGGGTGCAAATCTTATTGATAACTGTGAACCATGATTCCCAACCTGCAAAAAACACAACAAACAATCAATATGTTAGATCAAATGCATGGTTAGACACATGATTCCTCAAGAAATTCATTTGAAAGTAAAAGAAGAGGAATGAAGTTAAGAACACAACAAATTTGAAGCAAGAATATCAAATCCTATTCTAAAACCATGCAAACTCTTAATCTCTTGAGGGAGTTGGTGCCAATTTGATGTGAAAATTGGCCCTTTCCAACTCCAATGGTGTGATGAAGATGACTTGATGAAGGATTGATGCTTGTAGTGATGACTTCAATGGAGCTCCATGTTGAAAATCTGCAAAAAACCTAACTATGCTTTGAGAACATGGATGAAAGTTGCTATGGATTTAAGTATAATAACTTTGCATGAATTGTGGATGGATCAAATGAAGGATGAGCTCTTCATTTATAGATGAGATTGATTAGAGAAGAGGAAAAAGGGATGAATGTGGGACTAATCTTCAACAAATGAGAAGAAGCCACATATCATCATGTGAATGGTTGAGGAATGAGCACATTTTCAAGAATGTGCAAAGAGGGGGGAGATTCAAATTCAAAATATGGCTTGAAGGATGAGGTAAAAGGTGAAGCAAATGCACATGACTCAAGAAAAGGACATGTAAGAGATTTTAAATGCTTTGTTGGAAGGGACAAATCCTTTTGGGGGAGATTTCAAATTTGAGGAATATTCCATCTTTGATGCCTTTTTTGAATGAAAATAGATGATTTATAAATCAATTAAATTGATTTCCATGTGCAAGTTACAAAATCTAGAGGATTTGATGATTAAGACTAAGATTAATCAGGATTTGATTAATTTAAATGATGTTAGTTGATTTGACCATTTTGACTTAGATTTTAGGATTTAAATAACTCAAAATGAGAAGAGAATGATTTAGACCTAGTTAAATAAATATTTTTGATTTATTTAACCAAAGGGGGTGGTGTTAGATTAAATTAGATAAATGTTTGATTTATTTAATTTAATTAGATGAACGTTAGAGATTTTTTTTTTTTTTAGACTGCAGGAATCGGGTAGCACGACCCCCTATAAACTGCAGTGCGCCTGGTAAACTTTTTAACGTGACCGGTGGCGCTGGTGCGACACGCCCTCTAGTACCACAGGACGGGGGAGACTAGAACTTGTGACCAGTAGAGCCACAACGGAATTACTTAGCCAACCGAGCTAGGGCCCCCGCCCTGATGAACGTTAGAGATTTAATCAAATAATATGGATTATTTAATTAAACAAAGATAGGAAGATGAAATGACCTAGCTAATTACACAGAGACAATGATTTAATTAAATCGAGGGATTTATTTAATTAAAAGGGGAATTATGATGACTTTAATCAAATAAGGCTATTCAATTAAATGGTTAGATAGAGGGATAATTTAGGATGAAGTGATGTTAGTAGATTAGGATCGATTGTGCAATATCAATATGTATATTTTCTATGTCTACATTTTCCCCCTCTTTGAAGCGATGCACTTGTTGCGTTGGTTCAAAGAATAACCTTGCCATGATCAAAAGTAAAAAAATCTCTATTTTTGGATGTCCACTATTGCCCCAACGAAAAGAATTACGTTGCTACCCCCTCGAGAGATTGGGCGAAGAGGTTTAATTTGAGGGTTGATCTCTCAACAAAGAGGTTCAAGATCAGTTCAACTCAAAAGTTTGATGTAGACAGATTTGATGATGTAGACAGTCATCAGCCATGGCTAGCCTCATGCCTATTTTGATATATTACACCCACTTGATCCTGATTTGTACCATGACAGTGACATTATTGATGATGAGATGATTATGATGTTTATATGTAATGGATGATATGATGATGCATGGATGATATGGATGCACATGATATGATATGATGATTCCTTTATGATTATGTGTATGGGTGATAGATGTATGGTTTATGAAAATATTAGAATAACCAATCTATATTATGCAATGATGGGGATGAATGCATGTGTGGTATGATTAATGCTTTCTATATGGTATGATATGAATTATGCAGTATTTCGAGGGTTTGTGGATGTAGGATGGATGCATTATTGATGATCTATGATTAACTGTCATGGTACCATGTTAGCACGAAAGGAAGTGGGAAGAAAATAAGATGATGACAAGAGACACCAACAAGTCAACTTTATTAGAGATGATGATAATGATGATGATGATGAAGATTTGCTTATCGAGGAGTTGGGATTTTAAAAGGGCCAATTACCTTATTGTTTTATAACACACATAAATACAATGCATCAAGGTATAGATGACCAAGATGGCGTTATATCTAGTGAAATGGACTTTGACTTGACAAATAGATAGGAGTATTCTTGTTCACACTTGACATACAAAAACCTTGCTAGGATGCACTTCAGGTACTTAAAATATCTTGGACCAAAACATAGAAAGGAAAGCCTTCCTATGTGGTCAACAAAATATCTAAAACACCTTCTATACACACCTAATAAAACAAGTATTCATCGAGGTTATATTACAAGAATGTCTAACAAGTACAACAGATAAAAAGATAATGATCGTTGTCCCATTCCTATCTCTCTAAATCCCTTCGTTGGGGAAATCATTGAGAGGTCCTTGGAATGAGCACAATAAGATAAATCAAAAGAAAAGATCAAGTACACAAACAAGTCAATGTTCTTCATACCACAATCCAACGGGATGTGTTTTGTTTAGGATAAGTATCCAAAGTGATATCCAAAATGATGCCCATTGTCAGAACGATATATCCTAGGACATGCATTGTACAAGATGATGAAGGGTTGATAAGTTGTTTGATAGGCTTTTGATATAAGGTTGACTGACATGTTTGAAAATGATTAGGATTTTGATTTTTCATTTAAAAGTTTGTTGTTTTGATTTTGATTTTACATTTGAAGTTTGCTTTTGCCAATTGTTGTGGTTGTTTATGTTTGTTTTGCTAAAGGATGAGTGCGATGATTGATTTATTATGGATGATTGATTATCACGGGTGAAAGCGAGATGGGATGGATGGATTTTTTCAAATATTTGGATGTTTTTGACGTTTTACAATGTTTTGAGGCTGTTTTTTGGTATTTTTGAGATTTTGCAAATGTTTTGATTTTTGATTTTTTGAATGTTTTGGATTTTTCTGAGATTTTATGAATATTTTTGGATTTTGATGTTTTTTTGAATGTTTTTGGATTTTGATGTCTCGAGGGCTGATCAAAGATTAGCCTTGCCTATGTTCAAGCTCAAAGATGACATAGTTCGGATAACATGTTTTTGACATTTTCTGAATTTTCAAGTGTTTTTGGATTTTTAGCATGATTTTGACGATTCAAATATGGATATGTGTGACGATATCAATGATCTATTTTGGTATTTTGTTGAAAACCAAGCTAAGGTTGATTGATCGGATCGATGGATTGATGATGATAACATTGTTGAGGATGCACAACAGTGCAAGGATAGTGTTAAGCAACACAAGGATTAGGATGAATATCCCAAGATGATGAGGGATTGATGATGATAACATTGTTGAGGATACACGACAATGCAAGGATAGTGTTAAGGAACACAAGGATATACTAAGATTATTTTTTGATTGGATTTGATTGATTAGGATTGATGAAGCTTGGTTTGGAACAAAATTTGTTTTGGATGATTTGATGTGACATTTGAAGTGCAACTGATAGCGATTACTTGGATTGATGTTCGATGTTTGATGAAGCTTGCTAAGGAACATTTGCTCGTCAAAATATGCCATGGGCTAGTGATTTGGTTTTTTGCTCACAAGTGGTGGACCAATTTGATTTCACATTTTCCAATGTTCAGATCACCACATAAGTTGGAGGATATATATCAATATTTATTCCCGAAGCAAGATGTAAATATCTGCCCCCAGTGTCTAGCAATGTATGGAATACCATGAGTGGATGATTGGATAGGTGTATGGATGGAGGGATATGAATTATTGTGATAAGATAAGATGTTCAGATAAAGAATGCTCATTTGGATAATGCTTCATGGCTCAAAGAATGCTGGGTAGGATAGGATCAATGAAAATGACCCATGTCAAGATGTTTACCATAAGCCAGCGTAAAGTGTGCACCAAACTTTTACCAAGATCAAGATAATTTGGACTATGGATGCAAATGGATTGGATAAATGGTTCATGGATGAAATGGATTTATTATGGATGAGATGGATGGAATGTTGGATTTATTATGGATGGGATAAGATGCTTTCACCTGAACTAGCACACGTAGATGCTCGATTCTACACATGATGCCTGTTTTCCATGTTTTCATCATGGTACCTACCCAAAGCACCATCGAAGTGGTTTTCACTAGAGGACAATTTTTTTCTTTACTATTTAAAATCCTTTTTTGATTTTTTTTAAATTATTTTTGATATATATATATATTTTTGATTATTTTTGAAAGATTTTAAGCTCATGCTGAACCACCTAGTGGTGTTGATGTAGATGCCCCTATCATAATGTTCCATCAATATCTTGCCTAAAGAAGTTGTTTTGCTAAGATACATGCACTTGAATACAAATTTTGAGATTCCTGATCTACTTTGTTGATACCGAAGTTTACTTTGTCTTTGTGTGCACATCACGATAGAGTGCCTTCTAAATCCTTATGATAAAGGGTCATTGCCAATACATGGTCAATGTGAGAATCAGACATCATGTGTGGAGGCATGGATGGAGTGTGTTTAGGGATAGGAGATGGATTGGTTGATAGTTTGGAACCTTTGATTCTCCAAACTTGGGAAGATGAGAAA
The DNA here is from genome assembly GCA_007258455.2 of Sequoia sempervirens. Lineage (NCBI taxonomy): Eukaryota > Viridiplantae > Streptophyta > Pinopsida > Cupressales > Cupressaceae > Sequoia > Sequoia sempervirens. Next base: position 11,162 of record VDFB02038358.1, read on the forward strand.
TGATGGGTGTATACGAAAGTGTGTGTGGAATTAGGACCAACTGCTTGATATACCTTGTACATTGATTGAGAAGCCTTCTTTTTCTTTTGTGGACATCTCTGATGGATACTTTTCCCTTTTTCATTTTTCCCCATACTTTCTTTGACTGATGGAGCTTGATAGGGATGACCTTTCTTTGTATTCTTTGGTATCCATGTGTATTTGATTTGTCTGATATGCTTCTTTGTTTCTTCTGCTTTGATAACGTTCCTTATGCTTTGATTCAATTCTTTCTTTTGAAATTGGTCCCAATCTATGGATGGGGTGATGGGTGGATGAAGATTCATGACGTGGTTGGTTGTAGTATTGGCAAAGATTTCACCATAAAGATTCTTCGTGCTCCCTATGTTGATGCTTGCATTAGATAAAGTTTCCCCCAGTATGGTGGTAGTAGTAACTTCATGCTTTGATTCCACCTATTCTGAGAGCTCTTGTTTAGAATGTATTCTCTAATAAATGACCACTATAGATGATGTTATTTCGATTGGATACTCTACTGACTTTGGAATATCCTGTTCTATCTTACCTGTTTCTTTGAGTGGATATTGTTGGATATACTCATACATGATGTCCTTAGTTTGAATTTGGGATATATTTGGTCCTACTATTGATAATTTAGTTTGACTGTAGGAATCAATGATCCACTCTTTTTGTGTCATAATGTCAGGAGTAAAGGAATCCTGCTCTAAATGAAGATCATCTACATATCCATCCAAAGAAAGCATCTCATGGGTAGATGGAGGAGTATGTGCTATGTGGATATGATAATATTGTATAGATAGGATAGTATCCATTAGACCATTGTAGTAGCTTGGAGATACAAACTCTTGATCTTGAATGATTTCATAATTTCTTTCGGCATGCTTTGGATCAAATTCTTGACATGAGCCAATTTCAAAGGACGGATTACTTACAAAGGGTTCTTGGACATCATCATTAGGCATGGTAAGTGGTTCAATATCCTCTTCATCTTTGAGTGGGCTTGGGTCAAGTGTTGAGTTGATGATTCCTTCAATATCTGTAATCATGAGGTCAAAGGCGGTCAACATGTCTTGGAAAGGACCATTGCTAGACCTTGGTGAAAGATTTTGATCATGCTTTGGAATAAATTCTTGAGATATGTCCTCTAACTCATAAGGAAATGTAGAGACATTTTCAATATGATCATTGGTCGATGGATCATAGATTATGTCCATGGGATCAAATAATTCTAACACTCCTTGAAATAGATCACTAAAAAGTGGCTCTTGATGTATGGTGAGTTGATCATCAGATGGGGTGGAAACATCTTCAAGGTGCTCATTGATGGAGAGATCTTGATAATTGTTTTCAACAATTGAGGTGTAGGGATTTTCAATGTCTTCAACCATAGGGTCAAATGATGTTGACATTTCTTGAATTGGATCATTGTTGGGTATTGTTGGTGGATTTTGATCATGATTGAAAAGTGACTCTTGATGTATGTTAATTTGATCATTGGATGAGGTGGAAACATCTTCAAGGTGTTCATTGATGGATAGATCTTTATCATTGTTCTCAATAGTGATTAGATTTTGATCAATAAGGTCTTGGATGATATTTTTGAGTCAAATACAACTTGATGTTGTGTGCCCCTTTGTTTTGTGAAAATCACAATGGTGCTCCTCGTTATACCCTGGTAGTTTAACTAGGGGTTCTTGATAGTTCCCATAGACGGGGAGCTTGATGAAATTTTCTTGTACCAATTGTTGCAGGACTGATTCGATTCGTCTCCCAAGTGGTGTGTATTTTCATTTGTTACTTTGTGATATTTGTACTTGACCTTGTGGTGATTGATTTTGGAGATGTGGTGATTGATCTTTGAAATGTGGTGATTGATCTTTGAATTGGGTTTGTTGTTGATCTTGATCTTGATATCTAACCTCTTGACATTAGAGATTTTGTTCTTGATGCGGTTGTGGACACAACTCAATGCTTTGATGACATGGATTAACCAATGGAAGAGTACATTGATTTTGGAGTAAAAATGTCTCTTGTTTCAAGGCTTCAGTTAGTTTGCCAGGTGAAGCAGTTTGGTCTATCAAAACTTGGTCTTGATTTTGATCTTGGCACCCTTGATATAGTTGGTTTGACTTTTGTTCAAGCGGATTTGGAATGTATGCTGGTGGTGTTTGTATGGGATCATGGACAAATTGATTTTGGGCAATGTTCGTATTTGGGATGATATTTAGATTTGGCATGATAGGTTGAAGTTGAACATTGTTGGTGCTGGTGATCATATTGCCTTGATTTAGGTAACTTTGATTTTGCATGGTGTTACCTTGACTTGGATCAATACATGGAATCGTTAACATCTTGTTTGGACTTTGAACAACATTTGTATGATTTACAAACATATCCATCCCAAAGTTTACCAAATTTGGATTCACAATGTTCATGTTTGGTAAAGTTGTACTTGGTATATTCACATTTGGCATGTATGGATATGGTGGGATGATGTTGTTTTGAGGAAGACTCATGCATTAGGTGTTTGGTTGATAGATTTGTAGGTTTGGACTTGGATTTAAATCTAGCATTGGGAAAGGTGTTCCAAACTTTTGACTAGGCATACTCACATTTGTTGTACCATTGAGGTTTGTAGGAGATAATGATCCCATGTACAAATTGTATAAATGTGAGTTTTGAAAATCAATTGGCATTGTGAGGTTTTGATAATTTGGTTGGTTTATATTGCTTATGATGTATGGATCAAATTTATATTCCATGTTCTTCTTGTGTTTTGATTTTGTTGCAAAAGTGACCTCTAAGGTGTTTAGGACCAATGATGAGATGAAGGATGAAAGGTGTGAATGATATGGGTGCTGTTTTTCTTAGGAACTTTGGATCAATTCTAGAATTTAGGATTTGATTTTGATTAGATAATGAACTTGTAAACCTTAAGATGTTGGATGTGATCTTTAGGATAAACTTGTTCAAAGGTGCATTGATTTAACTAGAGGTATGGGAAAGGATGCATTCCCATACTCCTAATTAAACAAGGTGATTTTGATTTGGTTTAAGGATGTACCCAAGTCTAGATAATGATGTTTCCAAAGCTCTAAAGTTTCTTGTGGGATGGAAAGATAAATGTTTGAAATGGATGAAGTGTTAGATTTTTATCCTAAATGAACATAAGAAGGACTTGTTTACAAGGCCAAGGTTTTGAAGAACATGCTTTTCCCTTTAAACCAAAAGATCAATGTTTGCTCAAAAGACCATAAGACAAAAGATACACAAGCACATGTGTGGGGTTCAATTGATTTCATCTTGATTAGTGAATTGCTTTTACCACAAACACTTTCTTGATTAGATTTTCAAACTAATCGTCCAATATGCTAACTTCTTTTCATCCCACAAAGTGCTATGTGGAATTCAAGGAAATCAAGGCAATGGTTACCTAATGTTGACCTTGGTAGAAGAAAATTAAGATGTCAACCCAATTACTTAGAAACCTCTAAGGACATAATCCCTAGGGTAAGCAATAGTTCTTTGGTTTTTTCAAAGGTATTTGCTCTAACTAAGGGGTTTGAAATTTTGGTGATGATGTTAAGCGTTTGGTTCCAAATGTTTTCAAACAAGCAAAGTGTTTTGACTCACAAGAAATATAACATCCTAGCTCAATTGGTATGTCTTTCTTGGTGGGCTTGCCTCATGCCCTTCGTAGTAGAAGAGATGATTTTACATGCAACCAAGGAAAGAGTATAAAGGTATGTTAAGAATGAAGTCTTAACCTCTATACTTTAACTAAGATTGGACATGGAAAGTAACTTCTTGGAATCTAAGTTCCAATGCACCACTTTGATAAACTCGTTGGATGGACTAGTTGGCTACTACAAACAAGGTTCTTAATGATGGGACATCAGGGACATGGCACCTTGCAAGCATCCAACAAGCCACTAAAGGCTTTAATCAATCCTACTAGGGGGCTCTTATACTTTTTACGGTAGTACTTGGTTCTGAAAGACACTATACGGCTAAGGCCTACATACCATGAGGACTTGACAGTTTAGTCTTATCCATTTATATACTAGCCTGAATGAAAAACCGGTTGGAGTCGCTTTCAAGTTCTCCTTTCAGATGTGTCTCTTAGGCCTGCCCCTCTAAAGGTAAAAAATAGCAAGCAATCACATCCATAGTTCAATCGACCTTCGTTTAGAAACAAAGGGAGAACACACATGATATACCTAACTCACACTCGCAAGCTTTGTTCAATTTTAGTTCCCAAAATGAAGTGTGGAGGTGATTACTTTATCTCAACCTAAGATCATAAAAAATGCCTTTTGATTCTCAAGATCGCTGTAAAGTGTGAGAGAAGCACATATGTCCTTTTTGATGATGTTAGTTTAAGTAAGCAATCACAAAAACAAAGTTGCACATGTTCATTTTAACCTTTCAAAGCAATTGTGAGTTTGTTTTAAAATCACCAAAGTAAGTGTGACAATTTTCCTTGTTCAATTTTTAATCCCAAAACAAACTTTAGTAGATTTGAGTCTTAATGTTCTTTTTAAGCTTTTGTAGCAAAAAATGAAATATTTTTTTAGAGCTCAAAAGAAATTTAGTAGGTCCTAAAAGCTTGAAAGATAGCAAATCCTTAGAAGAGGGATTATAATTTCTTCCCAAAGTGTTTAAAAACATTTGTTACAATGATGTGATAATGCTTTTTCTTTGAATTCCATGCTCCCTTATCCTTCAAAACCTGCAATACAAGCTCCAAATGTCAAATGAAATCAAGAAACAAGAAGATATGAGGGTTAGATAGATGATTAAGCATAAAACCCTAAAAGTTAGACCAAGTTTCATTATGATTTGACATTAAATAAAAATTTGAAAATTTTAACTCTATCAAAGTTGATAATAACCTACACCATTGGATAGCTTATGAAATTCTACCCCATTTCAAAAAAAAAACTTTAAAAAAGACCAAAAAATGACCAAGATATGGCCATTTTAAGTTTGAATGAAATAGTAAGAAAATTTTCGGTTCTGTCTATGATGGCGGCTCTGTTTGGAGTTTAGGCGGCGCTATATGGCGACGTTGGAGATCCAGCGACACAGTTTGAAGTTCTAGCGGTGCAGTTTGTTTCCAGAGTAGTTCTTTATAGCCCCGCTAGACTGTGAGCAATTCTATATGGCCTTGCTGAACTGTGAGCGATGTTGTTTCCTGTAAACACATAAAAACACAAAAAAAAGCACAAAATTTTCTCAAAAAACGTGATTTGATCTTCTGGTTTTCCCTCCTTCTACCACCAAAATGTGAACCATGATTCCCAACTTGCAAAAAACACAACAAACAATCAATATGTTAGATCAAATGCATGGCTAGAAACATGATTCCTCAAGAAATTCATTTGAAAGTAAAAGAAGAGGAATGAAGTTAAGAACACAAAAAATTTGAAGCAAGAATATCAAATCCTATTCTAAAAACATGGAAACTCTTAATCTCTTGAGGGAGTTGGTGCCAATTTGATGTGAAAATTGTCCCTTTCCCAACTCCAATGGTGTGATGAAGATACTTGATGAAGGATGGAAGCTTGTAGTGATGACTTCAATGGAGCTCCATGTTGAAAATTTGCAAAAAACCTAACTATGCTTTGAGAACATGGATGAAAGTTGCTATGGATTTAAGTATAATAAATTTTCATGAATTGTGGATGGATCAAATGAAGGACGAGCTCTTCATTTATAGATGAGATTGATTAGAGAAGAGGAAAAAGGGATGAATGTGGGACTAATCTTCAACAAATGAGAAGAAGCCACATGTCATCATGTGAATGGTTGAGGAATGAGCACATTTTCAAGAATGTGCAAAGAGGGGGGAGATTCAAATTCAAAATATGGCTTGAAGGATGAGGTAAAAGGTGAAGCAAATGCACATGGCTCAAGAAAAGGACATGTAAGAGATTTTAAATGCTTTGTTGGAAGGGAAAAGTCCTTTTGGGTGGAGATTTCAAATTTGAGGAATATTCCATCTTTGATGCCTTTTTTGAATGAAAATAGATGATTTATAAATCAATTAAATTGATTTTCATGTGCAAGTTGCAAAATCTAGAGGATTTGATGGATTAAGACTAAGATTAATCAAGATTTGATTAATTTAAATGATGTTAGTTGATTTGACCATTTTGACTTAGATTTTAGGATTTAAATAACTCAAAATGAGAAGAGAATGATTTAGACCTAGTTAAATAAATATTTTTGTTTTATTTAACCAAAGGGGGTGATGTTAGATTAAATTAGATAAATGTTTGATTTATTTAATTTAATTAGATGAACTTTAGAGATTTAATCAAATAATATGGATTATTTAATTAAACAAAGATAGGAAGATGAAATGACCTAGCTAATTACATAGAGATAGTGATTTAATTAAATCGAGCGATTTATTTAATTAAAAGGGGAATTATGATAACTTTAATCAAATAAGGCTATTCAATTAAATGGTTAGATAGAGGGATAATTTAGGATGAAGTGATGTTAGTAGATCATGATCGAGTGTGCGATATCAATCTGTATATTTTCTATGTCTACAATAATAGTAGTAAAGGAAGCACACAAATAGTAAAGAAGCCATTGGGGATGAATGGAGGATGGTTAAAAAAGGCTGAGGAGAAATTTTCAAGAAATAAATGGATGGTAAAAAGGCTATAGAACACGTGGTTGACTGTTAATGCCTATATCAATTGGTTGGTAGAAAGGATGGTAATGAGGCTATAGAACATGTGGATTAATCATAAAGAGTATGGAACATAGGATAGATGTAGGCATGAATGATTATTGTAGATGCTCAAATTATCCTGATTGATATCATGCATTCGATCCTGATTAACTAACACCAATTCTTCCTTGATCACATCCATACTAACCAATTAATTGAATAATCTTTATTTAATAAATTCCTCCTAAAATCAGATAATACACTTTATCAGATAATTTCATCATTTTCTTCCTTTAATTAAATAAATCACCTTTATTTAATTAAATCCTAATGTTCTTCATTTGATTAAAGAAATCAACTTTATTTAATGTTCTTCATTTAATTGAATAAATCAAATTTATTTAATTAAATTACTAATCTCTCAACTATTCTCTCATTTGATTTAAATAAATCTAAATATCTAAATCAAATGTCAAATCAACTAATTCCATCTAAGTTAATTAATCATAAATTAATTAACTCCTAAATCCTCCATTCCTCTAGCTTTTGCAAGTTGCACATATAAATCAATTTATTTGATTTAATAATTCCTCCTATTTTCATTCAAATATGGCATATTCTTGGAATATTCCACCTATTTGAATTCTCCCTCCCAAAGGACTTTTTTGATAGGTTGATTGGCAATATTCCACCTACAGACTTTCCTTTCTTTTCTCTGTCTTCTTCTTCTGAACTATCCTTACCAATTTGGGATACTCTTATTTTCTTTGTAAGCATCCTGATTTTTTCAAGTTTTTGAACAACAAAATCCAAGAGAGTCTTATTTTCTAAATCATTAACCTTTCTAGTAGACTCAAAATCCCGTTGATTATCATAAAGATGTGTAAGGTAGTTGTCTTGATGTTGTTGTGTGGAGATGATTGTCTTCACACTTTTATGAGCTTCGTTGGCATCATAGCTTACGCTAGAAATGTCATTAGACAGAGTAGAGCAATAATGTTCACAATTTTTAGCAGAAGTAAAAGTCTTTTCTTGAATTTCTGTAGCAATGTCAATTTTATTTACAGCTTCTAATCTGAAATCAGCAGAAAATATAATGTCTACTACCATGTCATCTATGTTCTCCGGTGTAGAGATCATCCACTGCGCCATCCAATTTCTCTGAGCTTCAGAGTTCTTTTGTTTTCTGCCCAAATCAGTATGAAGTCTTGCTTCATATTTTCCCCATAATCTTTTTTTAGAATTGATGACAGTAAAAGTTTTAGGGGTTGGCCATCTACCAGGTTCATAACCTATGATTTCATGTTCCATTTTATTCAATTCCATTTTATATACATTTTTCCTCTTAGATCCTGTTCTTGGAAGTTTTGCTTTAGGGATCTTTTCCTTCATCATACAATTTCTTTCACCCATCTTTGTAAGCTTTATACCTTTTCCTTTCTAATCTTTTTTTTCTTCTTCTTTAGGTGTCAAAGCAAGTCGTTGACTTACTTGTCTTACAAGGCGATCCATAAGCTCTAGATTGCTGCTTAAGTCAAAGAGTGTGGCTAGAGAAGCTTTGGATGGATAAGGATTAACTAAAGGTGGTTTATACATAGGGAACTGACTGGGTCCTAAAGATTCTTCAAGATTATAGTCAAGAAATGGCTTATTGGATGTACTGGGGAAATTAAGCGACATGGAATAAGATCTGGTGGACATGCTGGGTCATCCACTGGTCATGGCTTCAAGTTGTTCAAGCAAGGTTTCATCAGGTAGTGACCTGAGATCTAGACTGGCAAGCCTACAACTTTGCATTCGAGGTCGTTTAGACATAAATTGTTTGGAAGGTGTTGGCAGATCTTGAAACTTAGGTTGAGACTAGTTTATGAGTTGTTCAATGACCGGAAAACCAATATCAAACTAGTAGCATTTATATGTCATCCAAAATCATTAACATTTTTATTTTCTTCAGTATAAGTTACCCCGACAGAAAATTTGGAATTAAGGATTTATAAGTCATCTATTGTTTAGTATAAGTTACCCCGACAGAATATTCTACCTGAGGGGAAAAAAAAGATTGGCATCGCCAGTTTCTATTATTCTTATTTTTGTGCCAGAAAGAGAATCGACATTTGTAGTGAAGCATTGGTCTATGTAGAGCATTAGATTGACTTTTGTGAGGTCGATTCTGAAGGAAAAAGGAGAAGCATCGATAAAGTTCTGATTGGTAAAGGAAGACCTCAAATTTTCCCTTTTGAAGAGCTATGCCTGTGCAAGAAGAAGCTAAAACTATTGGTTAAGAGAGGGCGATGGGTTTTGTTCTATTTTCCAAAGTGAAGCAACTTATGAATGAGACAAGGCATCAATTTATCGCCAGGGCATCAAATTTGTGACAAGGCATCAATCCCATTTTTAGATTGGTTTGAAGTTGCTGCCAGTAAAGAGGTCGAGTGTGGGTGACAAAAGAGAGGGAATCTATATAGTGTTGGAGTTAGTTTGTTTCTACCCATGCAAAAGGGAGTTGGTTGTATTGGAGAAACCGATTGTGGAAGAAACTCATTCAAGTTTTCTGTTTGGGCGTAAAAATGGATCCCTTTGAGGACCGAAAAACTATAATATGTTTTGCTTTGTTGAATTCACATTAACACTAGCAATTTCGGCTATCTTGAGTTGCAGACAATTGATTTCATTAAATAAGGAATGAGTTTTGCGCAACTTGAAAACTTGTTTTGGAATACTTGAGCAATTAATGCAATGTGATGGTTTTTGTTCTATCGCCTTTCTTTTGTAAGGTTTCAATTGTATGCCACAATGATCTATAGAAAGACTTGATTGAATTGTGTAATCCTTGCTTAAGTTTGTATATATTTCAAACTACATTTCATTACCATGTTTACTTTTATATAGTATTCTATCGGTGTAACCCTTGCACCCTCTCTGGTGCAAGTGCTAGTTTAAATACTTGTAGGAATATTTCAAAGGAATACCTACAAGTCTTTTGTCTTATTTGAGTATTCTCACACGTGTGAGGATGACTCTTTTTATAACTCCTCTTTAAAGGAATATTAAGGCTTAGGTGTAGCATCCTCATGAGGATCTTGACACCTTGCATACACATAGGATGAAAGGTGGCATGCATAGAAATGAGAGTTACTTATGCAACTCTTCTCTCACCTCTATTTATTGAGCTCTCTAAGAAGCATTCTGTACTTGAACTCTCTGTCTCTCTCATTGCAATATTTTTTAGGATTTATGCCATCTTCATAATATTGGGAGTTTTTTCTTTGTTTTTCCCCCTAAATTCTTGTGCCTCCTTTTGGATATTTGGTGTGCTTACTCTTAGTTTTCATCTTGAATGGTAATTCTTTCCTTCAAACAATAACTCTCTTGGATTAGTACTTTCCTTTATTTCAATTTATTATTCATTTCATTTTCTTATTCTTCAATGGTCATAGCTCTTCAACATGTTGCTTGACTATTCTTAATCAAATCTTCAATTAATAATGTTCATTCACTTCATTCTTCTATATTCCTCTAATTTACTTCATGCTACATATTCTAATTCCATACACTTCTTTGAATGATAAAACCTTCCTCCCTTTTTTTATTCCTCACTCACTCTTGAATGATAAAACTTTCTCACACATAACATCTCATGGAGTGACTTTCTCTTATATATCTTGTCTCATCATGAGAAACAACCCTTCATAGTACCCTTGTGACTTTTGGTTAAAAATAATCTTTATTTATTTAATTAATTTCTTTATCATGTAAGAAACGCTTCATAATATATCTTCTATTCATTCCCTTATTGATATTTGATTAATACTTTATTGAATTCGATTTACTTCATCATTGATACAAGATTCATTTCATTATTGATATATCTTTTGTTGCTTCATTCACACACTTCATCTTTTATCCAGTCTTCTCAATTTGATATTACTTGGTCTTCAAACATTGATTAGTGACCTTTGACCTTTGTCCATCATACAATTTCTTCTATTGAAAAAATGCTCTTCACACCTTTGACATAAATGATTTGTGGTTGTTTGATTGATGAGTGGTGTGATCATTTTGCATGTGAGCTTTTGGTTATTATAATGTTGCATTGGGGTTCAATTGGCATAATACTATCTATTGTATGCCTATTTTTTATTTAGGCGAGGCTAGAGATCTCTTGTTTCTTGGAAATCACATGTTGAGATAGTTACTCTTTGATGAAGTTTCAACAAAAAGACCAAGGATCTTACACCTAGGTTGAATGTGAATTCAACATGAACTTTTTGAGGAGATTGTTCTAGGAGAGAATTATTTTGGCTTGATGTATTCTAGAGGAGCAATCACATTCCCTACTCTTGGTCCTCTTGACAGTAAATCATTTGATAGGTATTGTCCACCTTGTTTTTCATACATTTTTTTTGTGTTTTGTTTCTCATGGGAATGAATTTTGAGATATGGATGCTAGTTCTTGAAGGCCCATCTGAGTATTACTTGGCATAGTTCATTTTTCCTTTACCTTCTTATACATATGAGTTTGTTATGAGGATAATTGTAAGGAGTTTAAAAGATGATTTTCAAAATATTTCCTTGTTGTGGGAATGGATCTTTCAATTTGATCTTCCTTCAATTTGATACAAGGCATGTTACGTGGTTTTGATTTGTAGGTGTTCTCTCTTTATGGATTATTGTTTCTTCCCAGAGGTTCATGTTCACATGACATTGGAGTGGAGATTTGCATAGAGCCATTTTAGTCGCTAGGTGATCCCACAATAGTGGGTTACACTCTTTGGCCAAACTTGACATTGAAATGAACATTTTGAACTAAATCTTCTTTTCGACACCTATAGTTGCTAAATTGTGAGGAATTTGAAGATGATGAAAACTAGTAATTTGTGATATTTTTTCTGTAGATTCTAAATATATATATTTAAAAAAAAATTGGGATCAAATTGCATTTCATTTTCCATCTCATTCGATAACTAGTTTTTAATAGTAAACACCATTTTTAAAGAGTGATGCGTATTATAAAGCACATAACTTTTTTTTTATGAAGGATAAAATTCTTTTTTTTTTTGAATTTATATTTGTAACTATGATATCTAGAGGATGCATTTGGTTTCATAATGTTTTATTGAATATTTTTTTTAATTAAGTTTTGAAGTCAAACCAATTACAATTTAGACATAGGTGTACTATAAAGAGTATAACTTTTTTTGTATGTATCGGAATTCAATTTTTTTTGTTGGATCAAGGACATTAATACCAATAGGATAGATATTTTTCATATATATTTTTGGTAATCTACTATTTTTCCACATGTGTAGAACAAAGAACTTGATTCTCGCTGAAAAACCTATGTTTAATTAAACTAAAAAAATGTATAATAAAACCAAAATATATTAAAACTATACTTGATGGAGAGCTCATTTCGAGGACTATGATCCTCCAGGTGGGTTTGTCAAGTTGATTCCATTTTGATCCTCAACCTAATCCTCGAAACCCAAAAATCTACATAAAATTCCAGATGGAGGGGGGCAAGGGAAAAGTAAGGGGGTTTGAATGAACACCTCTTTGTTCGAACCCCTTGAAACCCCTTTGAACGAAGGGTTTTCATTTGAACCCTATATAAATAACATTAAAAAAGTTGGTACGAGGGGCTTCAAATGAAGGGTGACAATTAAAATTATTTTTAACGGTCGACCTTCGTTCGAAGACCTGGCTGACCTTCATTCGAAGACCTAGCCAACCAAGTTATTTTTTTATAATTTCATATGCATATAAATGTGAACTTATTTCTTCATTTTTTCATTTCAACATTGCAAGATTAATTCACATTTTTATCCATCAAGGCATATTTTGGAGAAAAAAACTTTTGGTAGAGGATTTGTCAAGTCATCTTTTACTTGAAGAAAATGGTAAGACAAAATAAAACACAAAATAAGACTCAATGAAAGTATTCAGAAGAAAGAGAACAATAGTTGCGCAAAATAAATTTGGCAAGATATCATAAAAAGAAACAAGGTATGCATATTTTCTTTCCTATTTAATATAAGTTTTTGGCATGTAGTAGGATGTTATTTCTAGTTTTGAACATTTAGTTCAAGTATATATTTGTTTCCACATCATTTAAAATTGTAATTTAAATATATTTGTTTCAAAATATATTTAATCATGTTTATTAGGAATTCATAAGTTTGCACATTAAGGACCAAGAAAGTTAAATATGTTGTTACCAATATTTGGACTACTAGTTGAACATGTTCTTGACCATATATTATTATTTACTAGGTGAATTTGTTGGACATCATTTTCAAACAACTTTAATTTATATTTATTTCAATTGAATGTGTATTAGGGTCCTTCATAGGTTTTCTCATTAAGTAAATCATACCTGTATTATTTAATCATAATTGTCATACTTGTACTAGTTTCAAACATGTAAAGTCTTTTTAAAGCTCTTTCTTTCTCTCTATCCTTCTCTAGATAGGTCCTCTCTCTCTCTTGAGTTAAGTAGATTTTTAAAGCTCTTTCTTTCTCTCTCTATTCTTCTCTAGATAGGTCCTCTCTCTCTCTTGACTTAAGTATTTTCAATAAAACTCTTTCTTTCTCTCTTTAGATCCTTCTCTCTAAGGTCCTTTCTCTCTTGAGTTAAATATTTTAAAATCTCTTTCTCTCTCTCTTGACTTAAGTAGATTTTTTTAAAGCTCTTTCTTTCTATCTCTCTAGATCTTTAGATCTAGATAGGCCAGGTCTCTCTCTCTCTCTCTCCCCCCCTTGACTTAAGTCTTTTTAAAGCTCTTTCTTTAGATCTATCTCTCTATCCTTCTCTAGATAGGTCCTCTCTCTAAGTTCCTCTCTCTCTCTCTTGACTTAAGTCTTTTTAAATTTATTTCTCTCTCTTTCTCTCTTGACTTAAGTCTTTTTAAAGCTCTTTCTTTCTCTCTTTATCGTTCTCTAGATAGGTCCTCTATCTTTCTCTTGACTTAAGTTTTTTTAAAGCTCTTTCTCTCTCTCTCTCTTGACTTCAGTATTTTGTGTATAGAATAGACTCAACAAGCAGAAAGTTCTCAAGCAAGGTTCAAGCCAAATTTAGATATTGGAGCAAACGAGGCTAAATAACACATAGTTGAAGATAGGGAGGAGGCCCAAGTTCAAACATTGCATGTTGGAGAGGGGTCAACATGACTTCCTTCTATTGGTATGGATGAGCATAAGTTTACACATTAAGGAACAAGAAAGTTATATGTTGTTACTAATATTTGGACTACTAGTTGAACATGTTCTTGACCATATATTATTAAATTTACTAGGTGTATTTGTTGGACATAATTTTCAAACAACTTTAATTTATATTTGTTTCAATTGAATGTGTATTAGGGTCCTTCATAGGTTTTCACATTAAGTATTTATCATGTACTTGTATTATTTAATTATAAGTTTCATACATGTACTAGTTTCAAATATTTTAAGTCTTTTTAAAGCTCTTTCTCTCTCTATAATTCTTTCTCTATAAGGTCCTCTCTCTCTCTTGAATTAAGTCTTTTTAAAGCTCTTTCTCTCTCTCTCTCTATCTTGACTTAAGTATTTTTAAAGCTTTTTTTTTCTCTCTCTCTATCCTTCTCTAGATAGGTCCTCTATCTCTCTCTTGAGTTAAGTCTTTTTAAAGCTCTTTCTCTCTCTCTCTCTCTCTTAAGTATTTTGTGTGTACAACAGGCTCAACAAGTAGAATGTTCTCAAACAAGAGTTGAGCCAAATTTAGATATTGGATCAAAAGAGGTTGAAGAGAACATAGTTGAAGATACATAGGAGGCCCAAGTTTAAACAATGCATGTTGGGGAGGGGTCAGGATTACTTCCTTCTATTGGTATGGATGAACATATGAATCTAGCTAAAGAGGTGAAGTGAAAAAAATATTATAAAAATTTAGATCATTTACTTGAAATGGATATGGAGAAATTGAAATATTATGCCAAACAACCTACAAATACTAGTAGGAGGTCAATGAATAAATCTGTAAAGGAAATAATCAATGCTCATTTCAATCATCTTGGTACACTTGAAAAAACCCAACTATTATCATTTTTACTTCTTCGTAATGAGTTGAAAGAGCCATTACAATTGTTGGGTGTAGATCCAAAAATGAATAAGAGGAAAGCTTCATGCCTAGGAAAACATATTGTTGAAAATGTTAAAAAAGGTTTAGATTCCATTGGGAAAGAATCTTGATTAGCAGATAAGGCCATTTCAAGAAGAATGATGTTGACATCTATTTTAAATAAAAATATATCAAGAAAAAGAAAAATCTCTTCACTTTCAACTGAAATTGGTTTTAGTAGAAAGACACTAACAAAATTTGTGAAAAGGAGAAAGGTTTTGGATGATAGTTTAGAAGGCAATTGGGCAATTATGTGTAGAGCTCCCCATTTTGATAGGATTGAAGATGTTGTTAGGAACTTGATCTCAACATTTTGGAATGATCATACCCATCCATCATCAAATAGTAGAGATGTTATTAGACACAGGATTGGGCTCAATGATTATGAATATCATATAAAACATTGGCTATACATAACACAACATGATATGTATGTGAACTTTTGTAATTTGAATCCTCATATAAAGATTGGGAAAAAAATGTTTGAAAGGTTAAAGCCATATTATGTGAAGATAAACAAGGTTTTTGAAACTTTTTGTTGTTATCATATTGAATTTGATTTCTACTATCAGGTGTTTCAAAAGATGAGAGAAGAAAGTGATGGTTTTCAAAATGCACCTCCTAAACGAGTGAGTCTATTCATAGAATCCATCTTATGTGATAATGCAATTGGTCAAATAAACTGCATAAAAGGACTTTGTGAAACATGTGGAAATTTGGCTAAAATACCTTTGAGAAATGAAGATACCAACCCAACAAAGACAATAAATTACAAGAGTTACAAGTACGTAAAGTTTCAAACAAAATTTGGGAGGTTAAACTATGTAGAAGAGGAGATACCTATTGGAACATTTATGGATTTTTTTAAAAAATTGATAAACCGTACATACAACATGCCTTTTTTGCTAAGTGGCAAGCATAATAGTTTTAAACATTAAGAGATACTTTTCAATCTGGAATAGTTCTATTAGTAGTAAACTTTGCAGAAAATTACTCTTTTGTACATAAAAAAGAGATTCGATTAGATTATTACTTTTCAAAGCATATCACTATTATGGTGCACATGTGTTATTGACATGCACAAATTGGATTTGGATGGTGTTGATAGTACATATGATGAACGAGTCATTATGAAAGAATATCACTTTTATATTAGTGATGATAAAGAGCATTCCACACTTTTTGTACAACATTGCTTTATGATTTTTTTTGAGAATTTGACAAGCAAGGGTGTAAAAATCGAAAAGCATTTTGTATGTTCAAATGGATATGCAACACAATTCAAATCATCACGACCATTTTATTCACTATGTAGATATCATCAAAATTTCAAAATATCACATGTTTGGAGTTTCTTTAAGAGTGGGCATGGAAAGGGTGAACATGATGGCATAGGAGCTTGCATCAAGCATGCTCTGAGAAAGCATCAAATGAGTTATTTGGGAGATCGTATAGACGGTGCACATGATGTTGTTGGATGGTGTAAGAAACACTTTTCATCAAATGAGGTTAGCACATCTTCAGGAATGAACTAATACATTCCACATAGAGTGTTTTGGGAGATATCAGGTATGTACAAATTGTTGGGAATAGGATGCCACTTTATTGCAATCCTAAACATATTTCATGTATCTCCTAAGTCCTTGGAAAGTGTTCCCCAACACTAGGATTGGAAAGAGATCAAATTCAAATGAAATGAACATGTAATTTGACATTTGTAATTATTCCTAAATGATAGGAACATGTGGAACGCCTAAGAAGAGCTCCTACAAAATAGGAGCACATGGTGCGCCCACATGGAAGGTGGAACCCACCTTGCTTATATTAACTGTTTGGAGGATTGATAACACTTCAATAATGCATGTAAAGATTCTACAAATTAGGGATTGATATTTACATGAGTGGAGTTCAGTTCAGTTCAGTTCCGGTTCAATTATCTTCAGTTGCATGCAGTTAGTTTGAGTTGAATGCTAGTTGAATTTAGTTGACCTGAGTTGCATGACTAATGACTTTAGTTGCATGACATATAACAGGTGGATACCTTCAGTTATGTGGGGATGATCAATCATGCATAATGTTTGCATGAATTGGTGGAGAGATATGTTTCAGTTAACTAAGATTGATTTGGACCCACCTTGGGCGCCCAAGTTGGCATCTTTGAGTTAACACCTTTTGCATGAGAAGATATTTATAAGGATCAGTTAAGTGGGCCCATTCTTGGGTGCCAACTTTGAGGTGATGCTTGCATGATATTTTCTTGACTATCAATCAATTAAGTGTTCAGTTTGGGGCACCTAAATTGAGGAGACTTTGGTTTTGACTTCATGTTACAATGTGGAACTCTACTTGCACAATATAGGCGTAGATTTTTGAGAGGAGATTTATTCTCTTGTATTTGATAACTCTTATGAGTTTACATGCTCATTAATTGTCTATTTATTGCAGCAATTGCATTAGAGTTTAATGCAGGTTAGTAGGTTGAGCTTGTGCATGTGTGAGGGTTTGAAGCATGGCATGGGATGTGTGGATTCATGCTTGGTCACATGGAATGCATGGATAGCTTGTGCTGCAAAAAGTGTTTGAGATTTTTGTGCAGGTTGTGAAGAAGGATTGTTGAAGGCAAGGAAGCATATCAATCAAGGATTGATACAATATTATTGTAATATTGTTCTAAGGTTAAATAATACAAGCACTATTGATTCTAGTGGAGTTTGTTCCCGAAAGGGTTTCTCCACGTATATGTTGTGTCACTTTTATCTTCTTGTCTCATTCTTCTACAATCTTTTGTCTCTTTCTACAATTGGTAAAATTGATCTAAACAAATTAATCATACACAAAGAATTGTGACAAAGAAAACAATTAAATCTACAGTCACATAGGTTTATAAGTTTTAAGCTACAATTTCACCTTCATTTTCAACACAAATTACATTTGAAAATTTCAAACTTTAAATAATATATATATATATACACACACACACATGTTTGAACATAAGTTTGTTTTTATGTATCTAGGTGTGGATAGAAGATCGATTTATAGATGTAAGAGGGTAGCAAAAAACAAGATCTTTGCATTGTGTCATGAGTATAGATTGTTGCCCTAGATGGATATTGTACATGAGGGATTACTCTTGTTTCTATGATGAGTGCATTTTGGAAAACTTTGAGGCATTCAACAACTAACAATGTGGATATGTTAGTGAATGGAATTTGGTGCCACTAGTCGTTTTTGACACAAATGATGAAAATGAGGATGAAATCTTTGAAGACATTCCTTTGATTTCAATTGATTATGACCATATTTCAGGATTGGTTAGAAAAGGTACATGTGTACTTGATAAATTTAATGCAAATTTACAATGTAGTTATTTAAAATTTAGTACTAGATGAGTTAAATTTAACGATCTTTAGTCTAGACAATTCTAATTTTTTTTACAAATTTTCCATGTAAATTTGGTGTACAGGAGATATTTTTGCAGTCATAGTAGAGCCTAAAAACATAGGTGTTAGTTACATTGCACATAAGAGAGGAAGAAGCTAATAAAATCTAAAACACGCGATGAAATGTTGTTTCCCACAGGTGAACATTTAAATTTATATATACATGTACATGCACATTACCTTACATTATATATTATACAGGCTGAATGAAAATGTTACGTGCACATGTCTTACCTCAGGTTCATGTTGTTTACCATGCAAATTCAGTTGTAGTGCAATGGATATATCTCAAAAAAGTAAAAATTGTTCAACATGGGATTCATTTTATTGACTATCAACTTGAGAACAAGGTATATTAGTATAGTCACCTAGTAATTGCTACCACCCTACATCTTCATGCAATTCCACATGCACGTGGATGAAAAAAATGGAGACTAGATAGTGATGATCATAAAAAAAATATTACGTGCTATTGAAGAGTGGGTTGAACCAGTTGATTGAGTTAGATATCCATGTGATTTGAGTTCAAGTACAAGTACATATGTTCAAGTGAGAACTTATAGTAGTGTTTGAACTCCATTGTTTTAGTTACTTATAATATGTTGATGACGATTATTTTAAATTTGATTGGACACAAATTAGTGATTGAAACACATTGGTGTAAGTTAATTTCTAGATGTTCTTAGGATCCAAACTTAGAAGTGAAGTGTGTACATGTTTATTACATTTGAGCTTAATTTGGAGTTTAAGGATGAAGTACTAAATAATTTGTGACACTAAATTATATTTAATATGACACTTTTAAGGGTCCACATTGAAGTACTATTTAATTCAAAGTACTTTTATATTTAGTGTGACACTTTTTTAAAGAATGAAGTACTATTTAATGTGATCCACTTTTAAGGATGATGTACTATTTAATTAGTGTACAGAGTCCACTTTACCTAGAAATACTTAATAGGAGATATGAATTTACATTGTACTTGTAGGTATCCATATAAATTTTAACCATATCCCATGTTTTGATGATCACAATATTACATAGAATTTCCTTGTGACTTTAGGATTATCTAAATAGAAAATATTATAAATTGATTCATGATGCTTAATTATACATATTGTGTATATTTTGAGATCACATGTGTGCTATTACCATTGATTTTATCTTTATCTTCATTATACATGACTTGATGCTTATCAATTGACAGGACATACATCATTATTTTTAGTACACATCTATTATGCAATTAATTTTTTTTGTCTCGAGCTAAATATGATTTTAAAACAAGTTTTGAATTCCAAAAATGTACACCATGTACACATGATATATATTTAAATGAACAGTTCATAGTTTATATATAATTTATATTAAATAAACTCACATATGTTTGCCCAAGTTCTTGAAAATCTAAAACATACACTTGAACCATGTAATCATAACAATTTTTGAAAGTTGTATGTACATATAAGCTAATATTTAAATGGACTTGAAACATGTAAATGTATATATAACATAACATATACCCATAACATTTAATGTACATTTAACATGTTTAAAACATATATAAATCATTTACTCATGAGTTCTCTAAATAGATATAGCATAAACACAAACATGTACATAGATGAATATTTAAGCTCAAACACATGTATGTATATCATAAGCAAATGTATGTAATCAAGTCCTGGGGCAAATGCACATGTCAATATATATCAAACATAAATCATCACTCGGACAAATGTGAACTATCATGTCAAACACGGAAAACACATGTATATGATCAGACCATATATAAACACATGTATATCTGATTGAAAATGTATATGTAATGAATTCGAGGGACAAATACATGTCTAGAGATCATCAAATGTACCAAAACATCGAAAAATCATAGATGAAAATGTCTATATATATGTAAATATTTGGAAATTTCCATGCAAATGGACCTCTAGGTGGTAGCCTAATCATCATGTCAACTCCTATTTGAGTGACCCTCTAAATGAGAATCCTGCTCTAATGGATATGCCGAGTCTTGGAGATAAAATTATACACAATGTGCTAAATACATTATATATATAGTTATTTAAGAATGTATGTATAAATATAGATATGCATGTATGTACACATATACATATAAAAATTTAAAACTCACATGTCCATTGACAACAATAGCATCAACTGAATCACGCTGACGTATACGATCTAACATTAGGCTAGGAGTAACATGAGATATCTCCATCTACAATATATATATATATATATATATATATATATATATATCATAATTTAGTTAAAACTAAAACTTAAATATTTTTAAAAAAATTGAATTGGACACATGCACATGCACACATACATATAGATACACATGTACCTACATATCAAGTGGCATAGGATCCGAGCCCTTTGTAATGGTTACCTCCACTAAATCATCCAAATGAGCTGTCTGAGTCATGTCATGATCTACATCCATCTGAGCCCTCACATGTCATAGTAATGATGAGTGAAGGGGACTAACCAACTGAGATGGCATTGATGATGAATCTAAATGCATCAACATCTCCAAAAATCCTATAGATTGCATCCTCTCCAAGTCAACTAAAGGATCAGTAGCTTGTTCAACAACTGAATGATCTGTAGGTGGATTTTGATGTGCACTGGTGTTGGGCCTAGGGTGATGAGAATGATGGGATCTTGAATGTGAATGAAGAGATACACCCAGACGACCTCTAATCTGGTCTATAGAGATCCCAAGCTCTGATGTGATGAAGGAATATGCCTCCAAGAGGTCCTCAACCAAACAATGCAAAGTACTCTGTGTCATCTCCCCTGTAAGAACGTCCAATTGTGTAGGTGTAGGGATGCCCTCCATAGCATAAGGATCACAATTAGTGTTGCTACACTATGTTGTAAATGAAGGTTTGGATCGTGGATGTCTTGACATCAAATACTGACCCACACGATCACTAGCTATCCTAGTGGCAACAATTGCAATATCGTCGACATTGTCAATTGCTTCCCTTTAGGAAGCAATGATAACCTAATCTACTAAGGGGGCCAGGGTTGGGAACATAGAAGGAGAGCTCTTGCCAACCAATTCCCTATACACTGGGGCCGCCTGACTTGCTCGATGATAAGGGTCCCTATTGACAACCCTACCACGCCCCTAACCAAGATATCCTAGAAGGTCACAATAATTGACTTTGAGGCCCAAATGAACCTCAATATACAATTGTTGTGCAAAATATAAGGGAATTTGGTCATTATTTGGATAACGACCAAAGGTTACGAGAAATTGAGGGTAGATCAAAGCGGCCATAGCACCATCCACACATTTGGTAACCTAGTATGCCTTCACCTCAGGTTTATCCTAATAGTATGGAAAACATTGGGATTTAATGGTTTCTTTGGTCACCAAACCCTAAATACGAGAAAGGGAAGCATCACCATAGACTTCTTCCCACATGTGAGAAAGAATAACAACTACAACATTAGGAGAATATGCACTTGTGTCTTGAATTTTATCTCTAATTTTGTCTAGGATTTCTAACGTGGACTTGCAAGTGTCCTTATATATTCATATATTGGTACCATTAATTAGAGAAACTCTCAATCTCTCAATCTCACTATTAGTTTGTGAAAATAGTTCCTAAGGTGGAACTGGTGCATTTTCCATGATGTACTTGAAGGAGCAGTGAGTTTCTTGCTTTAATATCTATAGAGAATAGAAATACTGGATTGTACATTCAATTTTAATTTAAAACAACTATTTACAAGTGATCTAGAATGTATTTCTCTATCTATAGTTCATGTGTGCATGTGTGCAATAAATAATATAACTTAGAAACAACTAAACAAGTGAAACTAGTAAATTAATTTGAAGTATTAATAATCTAATGTAATTCACTACATGTGAATTTCACAAAAATATAGAAACTTGTAACATACATTTAAATATATAAAATGATCTAGGATCACTAAATAAATACAACCAAACAACAATCAATTAAAACCTAGATTAAATTCAATTCTATATGAATAATTATAAATTTTAAGCCCACCCATATCACCTCACACTAAATTATTTTATCCTAATTAAAGATAACATTTAAATAAAGAACCTTATCTCTAAATAATCTAACAATCTTAAAGCATTTCACTCAAGACTGTATTCTTAATGTACTAGTTAAAAGGTCAAAGAACCATATCTATACAAGAATACATTGATTTGGATAGGATATAATAGGCCCTTAATAAAAATATTTTTTAATTAATTGTCGAGGAAATGTTGTATTATTTTAGCACAAAAAGATTGGAATTGAATGATATAATCATTGAAACATATTGTACAAGCTTGAGCTCATTCAAACATGGTTTTTACATCTATTTTCTCTAAGAAGTGATTATGGAAATTCTAGTTGTTTGATCAAAATGATGGAGAGATATAGGATTCAAATAATAGAACCGTTGAGTAACATAGTCTCTAGGAGTATGAGGGAACAAATTATCCAATAAATTGTCATCTTAAGCATAGTCGAAGAATGTTGAATTAAAGGCTTGCAAATGAATATTGAACCATTGAGTAACATAGTCTCTAGGAGTGTGAGGGAACAAATTATCCAATATATTGTCATCTTAACCATAGTCTAAGAATGTTGAATTAAAGGCTTTTAAATGAGTCTTCAGATCACCTTTACCATGATATATACTTCAAAGTGAAGCTCCAAACAAAAAAAGGTAGTGGATAGGTCACAATTTCAAAAGCTAGTGGTTTGTGATGTGATGGAGAATAAGTAATTGAATTTTTCCCACTAGGCATGGAATTAACTTTATTTTTAACTCTATCTAGATTTTACAAATGTTCTTAGAGGGTGGAGGCGGGGATAGTAGTGGCAACAATAGCATGAAAAATAGTGGGATTATAAAGGGTATGGGAAACACGATGCAATATCTGGTGCTATGAGTATGGAAGGAAAGAGTATGAGGAAAGAGGTAGGAATGCAATTAATAAAGTGAGAATCTGAGAAGATGACACTAGCGAGATGGGAGGTAGGTATAACACTAATTGTATTAGTGAAGAAACTAGAAGAAGGACCATGAGAAGTGGAAGCCACATTAGAAGTGGTGACATGAGAAGTATATATAAATCAATGAGGAATGTAAATGCAAATGTAAATAATCAAATCATCAGGATAATCACAAAAAATGGTGAACAAAATCAAGAGGTTGGAAAGAGGATGTAGCATGCATTAGGTGGGGAGGGGAAGATGCACCATAAAAATAAATAGAAGAGGACAACATAGTTAAAATTATATGAAGAATCTATGTACCAAAGGGTGCACTAATCAATAAATTATGAATAGATGCAACTAATTGTGAAGTAGAAGTAACATTAGCAAGATCTTAAAAAATTAATTGTCCTATGATAAAAAGATCTTACTTATCCACGTGTGTCATTATAAAGTTAAATTTCTCATTATGCTTAACCTCGATGGGGATCACCTACTAATCATAATGAAAGTCCGTATCAATGTTTAAGTGGGAACTCCTTTGCGAGGTAAATCAAGTAGCCCTTGACATAAATAAACCCTAGAAAGATAATCAACAATAAAATAGGAGCATTTATGAATATAAATTTCATTAGATCTTACAATTCAAAATGGACACCAAGGCCTAACTAGAGAACCTACAATGGTTCTTGAATTTACCTAATAAATTTCAATGAATCCAACACATTCTCTTATCAAGTGTACATCAACCTAAATTATAAATTAATAAATCAACAACATATAGTACAAAATGAAGTTTTTTTAATTCATTAATAAACATGTGTAAATAATGATATTTTTCCCAAGTGAGAAAATAAAAGGTACTAGATATCATTTTAATTTCAATCCCAATTGTTGTGGTTATGGTATGACCCTGGAGAAAATCCATTCTAAAAATATGTCATAGGAATGCTTCGAACTTGAGTACATGATGGAAACATACCTCTTAGGTATTTCTAGAAGTGGGTCTATATTTATCCTTAGTGTTAAAGGCCTATTTATTTTATAATGTATCTCATCCTTAATAGATCTCATCCTTAGTAGATCTCTAAATATCTCTTTTAAATATGTGGTAGGAATTTATAGAGAAGGAATTTGGAGGAAGATGATTGATTTGAATGCCTATTCCTTGTAGGAAACTATAAATTAGGCATACCAAGTGTTTTAATCACTTGTTCACATTATTTATTAGAAGTTTAAAAAATTATTGGAATTGCCTATTACGAGATGCAATATAGAGGAAAGGATAGATCATGCTCAAATCTAGAAGATGCACAACTTAAGAAAAAGGTTTTCTTATGCATTGGGAATACATAGTGTCATTCTATCTCTTATCTATTTATTGGCACTTGGAGTAGTTTTTCCTTTTAGTATATGTAAATATCTAATTTTTTTATAATACTCTCCTAAACAAAAATTAATTTTTTTTCCATGCAATATTACACAACCTTTGCCAACATCCTCCCTGCCTGTACCAAAATGAGAGCTTTGGAACAGGGTATGGACATCAACTATAGATTTTAGGCAAGCTTAGAATTTATTTCTGAGTTACTACTTCATTTTTGCATATGGAGGTTTAAAGTTACTTTCATTGTGGTCTATATATTGAATGGTTACATGCATTGAGAAGAAAAGCCTATCATTTTTGTTATATTTTGGAAACATTCAAGCAAATACAATTGATGGGTGTAAAGCCAAATTTTACAACCTTTGTCAACATCCTCCTTGCCTATGCCAAAATGGGAGCTTTGGAACAGGGTATGGATATCAATCAAAGCATAAAGGATAGAGGAATCTTGTCAGATGTTGTAGTTGAAACTGCACTAATTGACATGTATGTAAAATGTGGAAGCATAGACAAATCACGTGCACAGACAGTTTGATAGGCTTACTCAAAGAAATGTGGTCTCATGGAATGCCATGATTGAAGGATATGCACAACATGGATTTGATGAAAAGTCTTTAAAAAAATTCAATAAAATGTAACTGGCAGGTGTAAATCCAAATTTCACAACCTTTTCCAGCATCCTCTTTTCCTATGCCAAAATGGGAGCTTTGGAATAGTGTATGTACATCAATTGAAGCATAAAGGATATAGGAATTTGGTCAGATGTTGTACTTGAAATTTCCCTGGTTGACATGTATGAAAAATGTGGAAGCATATACAAATCACATGCACAAACAATTTGATAGGCTGACTTAAAGAAATGTGGTCTCATGGAATGCCATGATTGAAGGATATGCACAACATGGATTTGATGAAAAGGCTTTAGAAACTTTCAAGGAAATTTAATTGGCGGGTGTAAAGCCAAATTTCACAACCTTTGCCAGCATCCTCCTTGTTTGTGCTAAAATGGGAGCTTTGGAACAAGGCATGGACATTAATTGAAGCATAAAGGATAGAGGAATTTTGTCATATGTTGTAGTTGAAACTACCCTGGTTGACATGTATGAAAAATGTGGAAGAATATACAAATCACGTGCACACCTGAGAAAATGAGAAGAGATAAAATACAAACCTGGATGCAAAGATGATGTCATGGAGTGTGATGTGGACGTTGATTTTTCTCTCTTGGGGTTGGACTTGTCACTCTCCTTGGGTTCAACAGTCGGTGTCAAAAATGACAATAGAAACTATCATTTTTGACAATTAAAAATGCTTTATAAAAAAAAATGTTTAAAAATAGGTTCGAACGAACCCCCCATTCGCTTGATCCCATTATTTAATTAACAAAAAATCGACCGACTGGGGGTTCGAACAAACCCTTGAGAGAAAGGAGGTTCGCTCGAATGGGGGTGTTTGAGCGAACACCTTTATGTGTTCTAACAAACACCCCCATTCGAGCGAACCTATCTAAAAAGTGTTTTTCATGCCTGGACAATTTTTGTTCATCACTAGAATTGTAACCCACTATTGTACTTCATTATTTTCCTTTTGGGTAAGAGCATGGAGGCTCTTTATTCTGATTCTTTTATGATGCAAAGAATTTGGGAGAACTATGGAGACTATTGGTGAGAGAATTGTGTTGTAGCGGTTTAGTTTGTAAGTTTGCATATCATTATGGATGTTCCTTGCTACTAGATGATATTGATTGAATTTGCACACCCTTATTGTGAGTGTTATTAGTGAAACTTTGGATGTATTAATTGATTTTAGAATTGAAATTACCCATGCAGTGGGAGTTCTAGGTTGTATATGTGTCCTTTTATTAAATGTTCTCATTATATTGTAGTGATGAGGGTCTTCAAGACTTCTTTATGTAGGATAGTGTATATATAGGAACTTGTAATCATGTAAGGGTTAGATATTTTGATGGCATAAGGTATACTTGTTATGATGAGTATGAAAATAAGTTGAGTGTACAAAAGAAGATTCCTACACCAATCTATGTAGTGGAGATCTTGTAAATTTTTCTAACACCTTAATAGTTACAATTTCACATGTACATTCAATATAACATAAACAAATAATTTAACATAATAACACAAAACACGACATATATGTGGGGAAACCCTTTAGGGAGAAAATCTACACTCCAAAATATAACCTAATGTATTATTAGTAAATAGTGTTTACAATACAATTGCAGAGCTATGCTCTTGCAGGAGTCTTCACACTTCTACAAGATTCTAGATTAATTTCGACAACATAACAATACTTGTGAAAATAACCAATACAACTCCAAAATACAAGTTCTCAATAAATGGATAAAATGGAATGCCCAAGATTGAAGATGAATAGGAAAGGCACAAAAAATAATTACACATGTAAAATGACAACTTTCCAACTATCATCACAACTACACATGCAAAATTACAACTTGTCAAATATGAACAATACCTCCAAGGCGTCCACTTAACATACCACTTGCACATTTCAAGGAATGCACCTACATGCATAACTCCACCTGTAATGGAAACTTCCAATCTTGACTCCTTGAAAATAGAATGTCACTAGTAACGAACAATCCAATATGAGTTAACTATCAACTATGACTCTAGTCAACTCAAGTGGGATGCCTGCCTCCTAAAAAATAGGAATAATGTCACCCATGACACTTCACGTGTAGGATAAATACTCATAGTGCCACTCCCACAAATGACATCATCAAGTGCACATATAATTAAAATACATAGGAAAATTATCAACATAATAACATTAATAATTAAATAATCAATTCTAGGAAATCAAAGGTTAAGACACCTTATTCCTAACATTCTCTCACTTGTCAACACCTTTGAAGAGACAATGGAAACAACAAGATTTCAATTGCTAGGTGTCATCAAGTCAATAGAATCCAAACATCATATGAACTTATTTGTGCTCACGAGCTTTGCCAATGCATTTGCAACATTAACCAAAGTATCAACCTTTTCTAATTTCACCTTCCCATTTTCCACCATATCATGAAAAAAATGAAACTGAACATCAATGTGCTTTATTCTAGCCTGGAAAGTAGGATTCTTGGCTAAACAAATGACATTTTGGCTATCACAACAAAAAGTAGTCATCCTTGCATCCAACCCAACATCAAAACACAATCATCTAATCCAAATGGCTTCCTTGCAAGCATGAGTAACTGCCATGTATTGCGCTTCTATTGTGGACAAAGTGACTATAGCTTGTTTCTTACTCAACCAACTGATAGCACCACTAAACATCATGAACACATATCTACTAGTGGATATTCTACTATCAATTTCACCTACCCAATCTAAATTCACATATGATCCATGAATACAAACTAAATGTTGAGGTCTAGAAGAATAACCATGAAAACACTAAGAATAATCAAGATTACCTAGTAAGTATCTGAACATTCTCTTCACCGCATCCCAATGTACCCATCCAATACTATCCATATGTCAAATTAGGAATCCCGCTACTTGGATAATGTCTGGCCTCTTATAGACCATGACATATGTCAAACTACCAAAAAATCTCGCATATGGTACTCTAGTCATGTCCATCTTAGAATGATATTTTTGACAATCCTCTATAGATAATTTTGTTCCTTGCAAAATAGGAATACCAGGGATCTACAAGATATCGTATTGAATCTCTCCAACACCAAGTTCATATACTTGCTCTAGCTTAACTAAAGATTTATGCTAGTTCTATCTCTTCTAATCTCCATTCCTAGAATGTACCTTGCTGCACCTATATCTTTCATCTCAAATTGTGTTGACAACGGATACTTTTAAAAATAAAATATTTTCCATTCCTAAAAAATAACATATCATCAACATATAGTGCAGTAATAAGAATGCAATAATTATTAGTTTTGTAATAAACACAATGATTAGATTTAGACCTTTGAAATCCCAAAATCAACATGTATAAGTATTAAAATTTTGATATCACATCTTAGGAGACTATTTCAAACCATCCAAATATTTCTTCAACTTACAAATTATATTTTCTTTACCTTTTACCACAAAATTCTCTAGCTGTGACATGTAGATATCTTCCTCCAAATCACCATGAAGGAATGCTTTCTTCACATCCATCTTCTTAACTTCTAAATTATAAGTTGTTGCAAGTGATAACAAGAAATAAATGGATGTTAGCTTTTGTATAGGAGAGAATATTTCACCATAGTCAATTCCCTCCACTTGAGAATACCTCTTCACAACCATTCTTGCTTTATGCTTTTCAACACTGCCATCAAGACCAAACTTTTTCTTGAGCACCCATTTACAACTAATGGGTTTATGTCCTTTAAGCAAAGGTACTAGATACCATGTTTTTTTTTTCTAAAAATTAGTCATTTCTTCATCCATGGCCTTCATCCAAGAATCTACATCATCCATACTCATAGCCTTTTTAATAGTCCTAGGCTCATAAATGTTAGCAATCAAAGAAAAATATAAATGGAATCCAATGATGAATAACCAAATCTTTTCGGTTGCCACCTAACTCTTGTAGACCTCCTCAATGTCTGACATTGAGGTTCCTCTTCTTCTTCAAAACTTTCAAAGCTGTTAGTGCTCTCCTACTTATTAAGTCCAATAGGAGTACACGGTTTATCTTTTATTGAAGTAGACCTGTGGAGCTTGAACTAGGTCCTTTTGTTTCTCTTCATTCTCTAGTTGCAATTGAAAAGAGGAAGGTTTTATCTCTTTGAAAATTACGTTGCTATTATAAAGAACCTTCTTGACTACTAGATTCCAAATCTTGTACCCCTTCACCCTAGCACCATAGCCGATGAAGATACATTTGACAACATTGTTATCCAACTTAGATCTTTTCTCACTCAACACATGTGAATATTCCTCACAACCAAATAATCACAAGAATTTTGTTGTGAGGAATATTCACATGTGTTGAGTGAGAAAAGGTCTAACACATGTGAATTTAGACCTTTTTGAATATGCCTCACTCAACACATGTGAATTTTTACCAGACTACACCTCTATGGGTGTTTTTTCAAAAAGAGTTGATGTAGGAGATCTATTTACCAGATAACATGGAGTAGCTACAACTTCAACCCAAAATTTTTGTTCAAGGAAAACATCGCTCAACATATTCCTAGCCCTATACATCAACATCTTGTTCATCCTCTCCACAATTCCATTCTACTAAGGGGTGTATGGAGTTTTATGTCTCTCAATCATGTGCTATTTATAAAACTTGTCAAATTATACTGAACAAAACTCACCACCATTACCAGTCCTCAAACACTTAATCTTTCTACTACTATGATTTTCAACCAAGGCCTTAAACTCCTTAAACCAACTAAAGACTTTAGATTTACTCCCGAGGAAATATACAAATGTTCTATTGTAGTCATTGGTAAATGAAATGAAATACATAGATTTTAAAATTGAAGGAACATTAACAAGAACAAACACATCAAGATGAATGTAGTCCAAAACCCCAAAATATTTGTGAGAAATATAGTAAAACTTAACATGGTTTTGTTTTTCATATACAAAATGTTCACAAAAATTGAACATGAGATTACAATCATCAAGCCCTTCTACAAGGATTTTATTTTTCAAGGATCTGAGATCCTTCTCACCAATATGGTTGAGTCTCTAGTGCTATAACATTGTCTTCTTGGTTGGAAGCTTCATCTTGAAGGAATGAATATCCTTAGGTACCCAAAATGCATGACCATTGGAAGCAGATGCAATATATTTCTTCATTGTTGAGGATGAAGAATCTAAGGCTCTTTTCTTTGAATTGTTAGAAGAACTATTACACTAAACTGTCCATACATCCAACTTGTATAGAGTTCCAATTCAAACACCCTTACCCAACACCATAGATCCTCTAGTCATCTTGCATCCTCCACCCGAGGAAACAACTTGTACACCCACATCATTCAACTTACTGAAATAAGGTTTCATGTCAAACCTGGGATATGCAACACACCATCAATCCCTTTCACTGTACAATAAGGGAATTGAATCTTGATTCTTTCATGACCAACAATATTCATATGAGATTCATCACCTAGATACACCTTTCCACCATCATATTCTTCATACTTTGTGAACTAACCCCTATACAAGGTCATGTGAAAGGATGCACATGATTCTAGATCAACCATGCATTACCAAAGCTACGAAAAATGCATCGTCATCATCCTAAGGGGATTCATCTGAACTAAAATAAAAGGCATTATTTTTTATTTTTCTTCTTTTTCTCCTCCTTACATTCTTTGCAAAAATGATTAGTTTTGTCGCAGTTCTCAAACTTCGCCTTGGGACTTATAAGGAGACTTAGATCTCCTCAAGTACTTGGATTTTAACTTCTTTTTCTTCTTCTTGCCTTTCTCTTTCAATTTGTCATGAACAAAAATCACCTCCTTAGCCATCTCAGAATATTTTATTTGCATCTCTTCATAAAGAAACGATGCCACCACTTCATCCATCTTGAAGGTGGTAGTGGTACTTCCAATGGCCATCACAAGGTGATCCCACAAGTCTAGCAAAGAACATAACTGATTCATACAACAATCCTCCTCCTCCATATTTACACCAACGAAACTCAACTAAGCAACATGCATGTTAAAGGAATTTAAATGATTAGCCACAAATCCTCCTTCTTCCATCTGTAAAGAAAACAACTTATTTATTAAGAATAAATTGTTTACCAAGGATTTAGCTTGATAAATATCTCTAATTTTTTCCCTAGGTTTTTTGCAGTCTTCTCTTCATGGATATTCAACAACGTGAATTATAAAAAATAGAGTCTGATCAAACCCTTGGCTTTTTGATTCATCAAATCCTAGTATGCTTGAGCCATGTTGGCAAGTTTAGAACCAAATATTGCAGCTCATAGATCACAATCTCCAAGCACATCCTCCATTTTAAGCTTGCATAGCCCAAAATTTCCACCATTGAACTTTTCCATCTTGATCCTTTTAGATGTGCTTGCCATCTTTCACCTAAAAGAAGGTTACAAAATAATACTTTTGCAAAACTCCCACTGAAACAAAGATTAGTCCAAAAAACCATTGAACCCAATAACAAAACCAAGGCTGGCTAGGCTCTAATAACAACTAAAAGGAAGTTGAGTTCATGGAAGAAGCTTCCTACACCAATCTATGTAGAGGAGATAGTATACAATTTTCTAACACCTTAACAATTATAGTTTCAAATGCACATTCAATATAATATAAATAGATAATTTAACAAAATAACACATAACACAATATATAAATA
>VDFB02038359.1:0-14893 GCA_007258455.2 Sequoia sempervirens
AAATTTCATTCTAAATTTAATTTAAATTCTAATTTCTAATTTAACAATTACTAATTTAGATATAAAAGCAACCTTTCTTTTTTAGTTTTTCTTTTCTAATGAAAAAGAAAAACTAAAAAAGAAAGATTGCTTCAAAAAAACTAAGCTAGTAATAAAATTATTTAAGAAAAACTAAAAAATATTAAAATGTCTCTTGATAACTAAAATTCTATTGTAATAAAATTATTTAAGAAAAACTAAAAACATAATTTTCATTCTAAATTTAAATTAAATTCTAATTTCTAATTTAACAATTACTAATTTAGATATAAAAGCAACCATTCTTTTTTAATTTTTCTTTTCTAAAGAAAAAGAAAAACTAAAAAAATAGGATTGCTTCAAAAAAACTAAGCTAGTAATAAAATTATTTAATAAAAACTAAAACCTTCAAAAAAACTTAAATGTATATTATCAGCAGTGACTACAACCATGAATGGAAGATACACTATGAAGCTGTGAATGTGCTCGAAATAAATTATTGAAAGCATTGTGAGAATAAAATGGGTTCAAGAATACAAGCCTAGATTATTTACAAAATCTACTTCAAGAACAAAATCTGAAAATGAATGAAAATAGGCTAGAGATTTCAGGAAATGCCAAAAGTTGTGATATTAAGTGGAAAGAAGCTGAAATAAAGCCCTCTATTAAAATCAAGATTTTCAATAAATATAATAATTC
Organism: Sequoia sempervirens; assembly: GCA_007258455.2. Lineage (NCBI taxonomy): Eukaryota > Viridiplantae > Streptophyta > Pinopsida > Cupressales > Cupressaceae > Sequoia > Sequoia sempervirens. The sequence goes on from VDFB02038359.1 coordinate 718, forward strand.
TCTCAGTTATGAAGCTGCTCTCTGGGAATTCAGACACACTTTGGCTGCTCCTGTCTAATATGTCATTCATCTCATTCACAATCAAACACTTTACTTGGATGAAAAGCATAAAAGAAAATTAAAGAAAGAATTTTAGGGCATGCCATTTATATAATTTTTGGAGTTTCCTTTGTGGAAATGTCAAGTATGTACAAAAGTTTGTTTTATTAAGTATTGGGTCTCTACCACACACCCATGAGGAAGAGACAATGAACATAAAGAAAAATACCTAGAATGTTATGAACGTCACGACCATTAGAACACAAAATTCCCTCAAAATAATGAAAATAGTAAGTTGAGAGTGCAAAGTTTTACATTTTCTACAGAAAGAAAGTAACCCATCAAGATTTGCGTAGGGAGATACAAGGGTTTTTATCATATTGCCTCTACTGAGCTTGAATTGAGCCTATTCTCATAGAAATTTAAGAGATATTAATAACAAAACTTACACAAGATTGTTGTAAAGGAGACGCTGATGAGGGCGCAGCCTGAGACTTAGAAAATAACCCACAAAGAAGAGAAATTTTATTATTATTCAAAAAATGGAGCTTCTTACATGCAGAGGATCTCAAATCCCCAAGTTCAACAACACATGCAAGTTACAGACAGCTACAAAATAACCCTTTCACAATATGCGAGCTTGTCCCCAAAAAGTTACCCAAAAATTAGAAACCCACCAATAAATAGAGCTCCTCATTAGTTTGGAGCCAAAACAACATTCAAAATTGAGTTTAGGCGGTTTGGCGCCAAAAATTTACAACATGAAGTTCAAATTTCAAAAGAGTATTTGCAATTGTATCTTTTAGAAAGTGCGCCAACTTCCCGGGGCCATAACTTTTGATCTAGGACTCCGTTGGCGAACCCGTTTGAACTAATGGAAAGATCTCGAAGTCAATACTTGGCGCTTAATATCCGGCTTCAATTTTGGCAAGTTTTGGGGCCATTCTAGGAAATCTAAGTGCCTCAAATTTAACTCAGAAGATTTTCAGGTGCAAATCTGGAAAACTAAAACTGCAATATCTTTCAACCCAGGAATAGAAAATAAAAACCATAAATTGGGAATTTCATTATGGCGAAAAGGGTATCCAAAAATGTAAAAACATCTAAAAACCAAGAAACTTGAAATTTAACTATTTTTGGGTGATGCAAGATTGCCCTTACACCACTGGGATGCTCCACCATCGGACACCAGGAGTAATTTGAGAAGTGACCCCATCCGTCTCGGATGGTGGAGAAAACCAAAATGGTGAAACCTCTACATAGGTAACGGGATGAATCTTCAACAGGCCTTCCTTTCCATTTCACCAGATATTCTTCATACTACCTATTCATGGTACTCCTTCCCACACAATTATCCAGGATTTCTTCAATCTCCTCCTTTTCTGAAGTAGGTGCTGGAATCCCACACTATTCCATCATTGGTACTTCCTCTGTGCCACCTTCATGATACTCTGTCAAATCTGAAATTTTGAACACAAGGGAAATGTTGAATCCATCCGGAAACTCTACCTCATATGCATTCCCTGAATCATGCCTCTTCAAAATTTTACAGGGACCAAACTTCTTCATCTTCAATTTATTATATGTTCCCACTGGAAAACTTTCTTTCCTCAAGTGGACCATCACTTCATCACCAATCTGAAACTCCTTATACCTCCTCTTCTGATCTGCATTAGCCTTATACTACATATTCATCTTGTTAATATGTTCTCTTACCTTCTCATGTATATCCTTGATGTGTTCTGCAAAATGTTCGGATTCAACACTTATTTTCTTCTCTTGGTCTATCTTACTCAATTCAGGAGCTATTCTAGGGCTACCTCCATACACAATCTGGAATGGTGATCTACCAGTGCTTTTGTTAATAAAATTGTTGTAAGAAAATTCTACCTGGGGTAAGATCAAGTCCCATCCCTTGGGTTTATCTCCTACCAAACATCTCAGTAGGTTACCCAGACTCCTGTTAACAACCTCTATCTGCTCATCTTTTTGTGGATGGTGTGCAAAACTGAACTTCAACTCTGTCTTTAGCTTCTTCCACAAGGTCCTCCAAATGTAACCCACAAATTTGGTGTCACGATCTGAAACAATACTCTTTGGGAGACCATGTAGCCTCACCACCTCTTTGAAGAACAAGTCAATAATGTGGACTGTATCATGGGTCTTCTGACATGGAATGAGATGTGCCATCTTCGAAAACCTATCAACCACCACAAAGACTGAATCATTCCCTCATTGTGTCCTTGGAAAACCAAGAACAAATTCCATACTTATATCCTCCCATGGCCTCTCTGGTATAGGTAAGGGCTGATATAAGCCTGTATTCTGGCTCACTCCTTTAGCCATCTGACATACCTTGCAGCTTTATACAAACTTCTTCACATCATGTGACAACTAAGGCCAATAATAATGCTCACTAATAATGGCAATGGTCTTATCCTGACCAAAATGTCCTACCATTCCTCCACTATGCTTCTTCTTTATCAGGTTCTCCCACATGGAAATCCTCAGGATACACAATTGACTTCCCTTAAATAACATGCCATCCTGAATTATGTAATCCAGCCACCTTGTCCTGTCCACTATAACAGGTTCCTTGCAAACTTTCTAAGCCTCTGCAAAATCAGGATCTTCTACATATAGTGTCTTGAGTTCATTAAACCCAACCACTTCAATATACATCTTTGTCATCAATGTATGCCTCCTACTTAAGGCATCTGCAACCTTATTTGACTTCCCACTCCTATGTTTCAAAACAAAGGTATAACTCTACAGAAACTCTACCCATTTCATATGCCTCTGATTTAATTTCCCTAACTATTTAGGTACTACAAGGCCCGATGATTAGTATACAGAACAAATTCCTTTGGAAACAAATAATGTCTCCATTTCTTTAATGCTTGAACTATGGCATAAAATTCCTGATCATATACATAATACTTTCTCTTGGCATCATTTAACTTTTCACTAAAATAGGCAATGGGCTTACCTTCTTGGCTCCACTGCTCCAATGGCACAACCACTGGCATCACAATCTACCTGAAACACCTTGTTGAAATCTGGGAGGTCTAGAATAGGTTTCTCTATTACCTTCTACTTCAACAGTTCAAAACTCTTTGCCGCTTCAGTGCTCCACTTGAATTCTTTTCTATCTCCTCTCATTGTTTTAGTCAGGGGTCCACAAATAGTATTGAAGTTTCTAATGAACTTTCTATAAAAACTAGCCAAACCATGGAAAGATCTCACTTGATGCTTGGAGTTCTTGGGGTAGGCCATTTCAGAATAGCCTTCACCTTCTCTGGGTCCATCTTGAGACCTTTTGCTGAGACAAAAAACCCCAAGTACACTAACTCCCTCTTCACAAAATTGCACTTCTTCAAATTAATCAATAGTTTCTCTTCTCTTAACTTCTCCAAAGGCTCTCTGAATATGCATCGGGGCAGCTCATCCAATGTCATGCGAAAATCAAAATATCATCTAAATACACAATAACAAAACTTCGAAATTCTTTTGAGTACATGGTTAGGCCATATGAATGTGCTTGGTGCATTGGTTATCCCAAAGGCATGACTAACCACTCGTACAATACCTCTTTGGTCTTGAAGGCAGTCTTCCATTTATCTCCCTCTCGAATCCGGATCTAGTGATATCCACTCTTCAGATCAATCTTTGTGAAGTCTTGAGCTCCACTCAAACAATCCATCAGGTCATCCATCCTTGGTAGGAAATATACTTGATTGTTATCTCTTATTTATAGCTCACGGAATGCAGCACACATCCTCCACTCCCCATCCTTCTTTGGTGCTATTACTGTAGGTACTGCACATGGACCCAAACTCTCCCGTATCAAACCCTTTATCAACAACTCTTGAACTTGTCTGTTCAACTCCTCATTTTCTGCTGGAGTCATTCTATGAGCTTCCTTATTTGGAAAACTGGCTCTAGGAGGCAAGTCAATCTAATGACTGATCTTCCTTATTGGTGGTAAACCCTCAGGTACATTATCAGAAACAATATTCTGAAACTCATCCAATATCCCAAAAACTTCTTCTGGAACCTTCTCACTATCCTCCTTACTCACTCTAGGAATCAATGCATAACACACACGCTCATGCTTCATACCTTCTAAAAAATTTCTTCCATCTACATAACAAATTCTAGTACTACTGCATACCTTTTCTTCGGTCTCTTTTAGGGGTTTCAACTTGTGACGAACCCCATCCTTTGTCAAGGAATAAGTGTTTACATGGCCATCATGTATAGCTCACCTATCAAACTGCCACAACATCCCCAACAACATGTGACATGCATCCATGGAGATGATATCATAGAGTACCTCATCATGGTAGCTCGCAATCTTGAACTTTACCAGGCACTGTTCATTGACCAAAACTTTGCGGTCTTTCTACAACCAGGCAATCCGATATGAATGTGGGTGCCTTTCCCTCTTCGGCTTCAACTTTGTGACCATCTCCTCTAACACTAGATTATCAGTGCCCCCACCATCAATAATGACATCACAACATTTTCCTTCATACTTGCACCTTGTGCGAAACAGATTCCTCCTCTATTCTGGTTCCTTTTCCTCTGTCACTAGGGCTCTCCTAATCACTAGGGTTTCTCCCCTTTCAACATCATCTGAATGTTTATATTGGGCCTCCTCATCTGCATGCGCAACCCTTCCACGACCTTCTGGCCTTTTGTCTACCCTTCCTTGGTGTTGTGGACATTCATAGGCTCGATGCCCTTCTTCACCACACTGGAAACACGTTCCTCTGAAACCACCTCTTCCAGATCCTTGTCCATATCTCCCTCATCCTCTACCTCTTTGATCACCACTATTTTGATCACGAGGGCGGTAGAAGTGGTCATTCCTTTGGCTTCAACAGGTATCCACATCTTCACTTTTCTTTTCATCATCATTTCAGCTTCCTGAAAGTTTGCCATTGCCCCTTCCACTTTGACCTCCTCATCCTTTTTTCTTGCCATCAAATCTTTTGTTTAGCTTCTCTTCCACCTTTAGAGCAAACTGATACACATCCTCAATGGTGGTCATTTTGACTAGGCTTAACTCCTGAATGCTCGGTTGTAACCCATTAAGATATCAGGCTACCTTCTTATTGGCCTCTGTGTGACCTGTTATGATGATTATCTTGTGAAAATCTTTAGTATATTCTTTCACATATTTGCTTCCTTGCTTCAACCCTTGCAATTTCTTCAACAGATCTAACTCATAGTCCACTGGTATGAACTGCTTCTTCAGTTTCTCTACCATGCAATCCCATCTAGTGATCTTTCCTTTTCCTCTTTAATTTCGTTCCAACTGGACCTCTTTCCACAAAATATTGGCATGGCCCTTTAGCTTCATTTTCATAAACTTAACCCGATCTGGGTCCTCTATTTCTTCATACTCAAAATATTCTTCTAGCTCGTTGATCTAATCGATCAACTCTTCTGGGTTCAGACTTCAAGAATAGCTGGGGATTTTTGCTCTAGGTCTTTCCTGATATTTGAAATGGCCCTTATTAGCTGCATTTGGTCTTGATCAATTGCTTCTTCTTCCTCTTCTACATCTAAACCTTCTTCCTCTCCTTCTTCCTCACTTTCCTCCCTCCGATTTAACCCTCTTCTCAACTGCTCTTGCAACGCATCAATCTGTCTCTGGAGGGCTGCCAGTGCATCTCTTCCACCAGCATTTCTGCCGCCTCGACCACCTCTGGCACCACCACACCTACTAGACATCACTCTTAGAGGCATCTTTCTTGACCTCGACCCACAACCATAGTCCTGGTGCGAACTGCCTCACGATCGGTGATTTGTCCACACCCTCAAGAATACCTGCTCTGATACCACTTGATGAGGGCGCAACCCAAGACTTAGAAAATAACCCAAAAATAAGAGAAATTTTATTATTATTCAAAAAATGCAGCTTCTTACATGTAGAGGATCTCAAATCCCCAAGTTCTACAACACATGCAAGTTACAGATAGCTATAGAATAACTCTTTCACAATATGCGAGCTTGTCCCCAAAAAGTTACCCAAAAATTAGAAACTCGCCCATAAATAGAGCTCCTCATTAGTTTGGAGCCAAAACAACATTCAAAATTGAGTTTAGGTAGTTTGGCGTTGAAAATTTACAACATGAAGTTTAAATTTCAAAAGAGCATTTGCAATTATATCTTCTAGAAAGTGCGCCAACTTCCCGAGGCCATAACTTTTCATCTGGGACTCCGATTCGTGAACCGTTTGAACCATTGGAAAGGTCTCGAAGTCAATAACATGCTTGTAATTTTCTATGCCAATTTTGGAAAGTTTCGGGGCCGTTTTGGGAACTCTAAGTGCCTCAAATCTAACTCGGAAGATTTTCAGGTGCAAATCTGGGAAACTAAAATTGCAATATCTTTCAACCCAGGAATAGAAAATAAAAACCATAAATTTCGGAATTTCATTATGACAAAAAGGGTATAAAAAATGTAAAAACATTTAAAAACTGATAAATTTGAAATTTAACTATTTTTGGGTGATGCAAGATTGTCCTTACACCACTAGATGCTCCTGCATCAGACGCCCTCCAAAGTCTTCAGAAATGAGCCTCAAAAATACTCCAATGTCAGTCAAACAAAGAGGAGATATATGAAAAAATGGTAAGAAAAGGAAATACAACAAAAAATACTCAGTTGCGACCAAGTGAGCTCGATAAAATGCTTCAAAATGGAGAATACTTTTCAGTTTCAAAACCAAAGACTTACCTCTGCAAGATTTTTTTTCAGGAAAATCATCAGAAACAATAGAATGAGTCACCATTCCACTCTCAAACCCTAGCCAGGCATGGCAGTGTTGAGTTTTCTTCAAAAATACAAGTGAAAAATGGAATGAGTTTCTTCTCCAAAAATACAAGTGAAAAATGAAATGAGATTAGGGCTCGTTTTCTTTTTGATTTAGGGTTTTTTCATTACCCTAAGCCGAATGGTTGATTTTTCACATTGTATTAAAGAAAATAGGTACCTTTAGATGATTTTTATTAGAAAAATCAAATACCATCGCCCACTTTCCCACTTTTTTACTTCATTTCTTTACTTCATTTGATTTTGATTTCAAAATTAAATCTATCACTTTTAAATATATTATAATATTACATTTATATTATAATATAAATATTATATTATATTATAATATAACAATTATATTATATATTATATATATAATAATAATATAATATTATATTATTATATAATATTAGTATTTAATATAATATTATATAATATCATATTATATTATAATTTATTATTATAATATATTGTATTGTAATATAATATATTATTATTATTATTATATTATATTATAATACAATACACTCCCTCAATTCAATTTTTTTTAATTAACCACATTAATGTCATATTGTCAAATTTTTATGTGTGACTAATTATTTAGTCATTTTTATTTGTTGGACTAATTATTTAGTCATCTTTATTTGTGTTTTGAAATGAAAGATAGCCCTCAAAATGCAATTGGATTGTTTAAATCATATTTTATTAGTGAAATTGACCACAATTTCTCTTTGATACATTTGACATGCTAACACAACAAGAAAATCAAATTGGCTTCAAATAATAGTTAAAAACATTAATGATTCATTAACATAATGAGTAATAAAAGTTAAAGAATGTAAATGTTATATTTTTTTTTTTAAATATGTGAAGGCCTTAAGACTGCACCAAGAGCCAATGCCTTCCACAGAATAGGTATTTTTGGTGCATCAAGCAACCTAGGTGGCCAAATGGCTTGCTTAGGTAGGGGTCCCATGAGGGGGGCTTAAGCTCTATGGATTATGATCAAATTCAAAAAAAAAAGAATAGAGTAATAGTCATTTATTTAGTCATTAATTTAGTCAATTATTTAGTCATTTAGTTGGCGTTTTACTGTGAAGCCAAATTAGTCACTTATAAATGACCAAATTAGTCATTGTTTTAAATTCTACTAGTGTTGGTGGGCGAAATTTGGTCACCTAACTAAAATTTTTAGTCACCTAGTAATTTGTTACTTAAGGTCTACGTTGCCTTGATATTCATAACATAATATCTAAGATGCGAATATTTCATAGCTCAAAAAACTAGGGTGGAATAGTACCTTCAAATTTATTATTTTTCAAGCTAAGAACTTGTAAATGTCTCTACCTTTCCAATCCAAACTGGGATTCTCCCTTGAAACCTATTATTTACTATGTCAACTACTTAATATTTGTACAATATATAATAAATGGAGGAATAACTCCTTGCAAATTGTTTCCATTGAGGTTTAATGTATGAAGTAGGATCAGATTTCCCACCTCCTCTGGCATCTCACTATGGAAATAATTTTGAGATGAATTTAAAAGGATAAGATATGAACATCTCCCCAGATTCACAGAAATCACATCCCTTAGTTTGTTGTTTCACAAATCCAATTTATCCAAAATATCAAAGTTATTTTCAGCTCTACACATTGAAACAAATAGAAATGTTAGTTATATAAAGTCTAATTTTATCAACCACTATAAAAAAAATCAGTTAGTTTTATCCAATAAAAAATAATCAACTAGGTATGGAATTTCTAGCTAGCTTATATGTTTGAGTTGGTCTAATGGTAGCTTGTATGCTTGTACTTTTGAAAGAGAGGTCACAAGTTCAAATCTTGTACAAGGCAGGGTATGCATGCTTTGTATTAGAAGTACAATTAGGTACCTCCTACATACTGGACGTATGAGGTAGTCTCATATGCTATAAGTCATTTGTAGACCCAAAAACAACCTATGGACTATAAAAGGATTCCATTTCTATTTCCATTTATCTAAGATTATTTTTCCAATAGGAAGGTGGGTTGGGGAAGGACCACCAATGAAGGTGGGCATGTTGAAAGGTAGGCACTCTAATCTCTCATGAAATTTGCATATTATGTATACTTGATATTTTTGGTGCCTCTAATTCAATATTTCTGCAAATATCTCCAATTTCAAGGATTTGTATTACCAATGTGTTTTTTTTCAGAAAATAACTCACCCAACAAACATATAGGATAATAGAGCTTGGATTTGAACAATAAATTTTTACAAGTAGTTAAAAAAATTAAATTAATTGAATATGATAAAAAATGATTATGAAAAGAGAATGTGGGATGTGCAATGAATCAAATCATTAAGGTTTCAAAATTACAAGGCTTGATATAGTAATTGACTAGAAATATAAAAAAAAATTGCTCTCTTGAGTGAATTAAGTCTTCAACTATAAATTTCATCTACAAAAGTGTGAAAGTGTTTTGATACATGAATCTAGTCTATCATTCATTGATATGATCTAGTTAAGTGTAGACTTATAAAAATTGTTTGCCTCAATTTCTTATTGTCTAAATTTTAGTGAGGAATAGTGATGTTAATAAGCATATTTAGGGAATTTGTTGATTTATAAGAGTTGTGTTCTCCTTAGTCAAACCCCTAGACTAGCCAATTCAATGGCATCAAACAAGGCTTGAGGATAGGAAGCAAACATTTAATAGACTTGGGAAGATGTTTGCTAATGCAATTATTTTGAAAATGAATCTAAAAATTTCTCATAAAAATGAAGTATCAATAACTCATATGTGATTTGAAATCAAGTGAAAAAATGTCTTTAAATACAATAAAATAGCATATAAATTAACCTAAACATACACAAGGTTAGTGCATAACAACTAGTTGAAAAGGGTGGCAAATTTTGACTTAAATTAAAAATTGATTTTGAAATTTGGCAAGCTAGACCCAAGATAGTGGAAATGATCTATGATTAGTTATTTGTATTATTCATTTGAGATATAAGGGTTAAGACATATACATATTTGACAATATTTCTTTGCTTTTTTTTGGTAATATTGACTGCATTGAAATAATTTCTTACAAATATTATACTCTAGGCAGTGTATTCAAAACTACTTCTTTCTTTTTCTTTAATGCTTTTTATATTAAAAAGTGGGAAATGATGATCCTGACCCTTATAGAAACAACATGAAAGACTAGAAAAATAGGCCCACAGAGGCTATAAACAATAGATTAGTAACACTAATAGTTTGGTAATGTTGACTACATTGAAATATTTTCACAAATGGAATATTCTAGGTAATGTATTGAAAAGTATTTTTGGCAATGTATTAAAAGGCATTTTCTAGTACTATATTTTCAGTACAATAAAGGAAATGTGTGGGTATGCTTAAGGATTACTAAGTATCCTCTCTTAATATTCTACAACTATTTATTGTCTCTCTGAGTGAATGTGTAGAGCCTAGCTTATCTATGCATTTAGAAAGGCATAGTCAAGTTTGTAGTGACTTGATTAAGTCATTGCTTTGTATTCAACTATTGCATCTTTGGTTAAATCTAGAGACTCTATTGCCCAATGGATAAAAGCATTCATATGTGATTATATTTCTCTCTTATCATCCTCAACACACTCCAAACACATCAACTCAAAACTTTTAAAATTTACTTTCTATGTGTTTTACTACCATGTCTAAATGAATACAACAATACAAGGGTGTATCATAAACTCATTCCCAGACACTTATATGGCATATTATCTATTAGTAAGATGTTCAACCTTACTTGTCCAAGCTAGCACATAGGTATATTGTGACACCAATATTGGGATACACTATGTAGTGGGTATAGTTTGTTGTAAGGTATTGTTTAGTGCTTCAATCACCAAGGTAGCATCTTAGGGAAACCCCCCTTTGGTTTTATAGAGCTAGAAGTGAAGATCTTACCCACTTCAATCATTGGTCCTTAGTTGCCCAACCTGAAGATAGGTTTGTGGTAATTTTCCCAAGTTTGACACTCTTGACACTTGGAAGATTATCAGACCTTAGGGATTTGGGGCCTACAACCCAGGTCACCAATAGGATCAAGGATGAAGCTTGAGGGAAGGTTGAAATCATACTAATTCTAATTGTGTATTTTACATTATGATAATCAAAATTGATTGTGGTGGAGGGTTCTTGTTGGGTGAGCTCACTTAGCTTGGAGGCATCATAGAGAGGTGGGAGTTTGACACTTTCTTAGATTAGTTGTTCAAGAAAGTGGTTTTTGTTCACATTAATGAGATGATCCATCATGTCTCATGTGTTCTTGTCTTGAATAAATTCTTAGAACCTTAGAAAATATTGGGTTGGGTGACAAGGGCTCCTTGATCATTAGTCGTGTCTTGATGGTTTGAGTGATAAATGTTTCACCTTGTATACTCATAACTAGGAATATCAAGGTTGTCATTTTGTTGATCTATTTGTATTTTTATTGTGACCTAGTTATTGGGGACATAATTATTCCACATGTAAATCAAGAAATGACCAAATATTTTTCAAGATGGACCCTTACATGAACACATGAGAACTCATGAATGCCATATAAAAAATCATAAATACATTTATTAACAAGTGTAATAAATACATTTTTGTTCAACGTAAAAAATATATTAAGTATGCAATATAAGTTTCATTTATAAGGTTTCCATTTATTAACAAGTGTAATGAATACTTATATGTTTTATATGGAAATAATATAAGTATCCAACATGATTATTGTCATTTATTATTAATAATTATTCCACTTGTAAATCAAGAAATGACCAAATGTTTGTCAAGATGGACCCTTATATGAGCAAATGAGAACTCATAAGTGCCATATAATAAATCATAAATGCATTTATTAACAAGTGTGATATATATATATCATATGTATCCAATATAAGTCTCATTTATAAGGTAAAATGCTCATATGAATAAGTATTGCTCTTATGTGGACAAATATTGTTCTTAGTGTATAACTACTTGGATGTAAATGTATATGCATTGAAATACTTCTTATTATATGTTTTAAAGATAAATCTATATGACAAATGAAAAAGATGAATTAAATAAATACCTTTTATTTTATCATATAAAAGATTATCAAAAAGTTTTATAATAATTTCAAGCTGGATATAAATTATATTTTAAATAAGAATGTAATGTTTTTATATTCATGAATAGTATTGTGTTCAACTATTGGGTTATTTATGTTGTCTATAAAGGTTAGAGATAACCAAATTTATGACTGCCAAAAGTATTGAGATCATTATTCTTGTATGTAAATTATATTTTAAAATACGAAAATGATGCCAAATAATTTTTTTGTCTTCAACTACGAAGAATTCTATGATTAATACTGTGAATTCTATGGAGTTACCTCCAAACCTTAATTGTAAATAGATAAGAATCCGCGTCACATTAAAAAAAAAACAAAAAGATAAAAGTGGCAGACAATCCCATGTAACTGCTACATAGTTGCAAATTTAGCTGACTCCTCTCCCATAGATATGGTTCTGAAATTAGTGCCAAAAAGAACAAGGTTATTGTCCTTTGACAAGCACAGAGTTCTTTCTCTGCCGATTTTGCTCCATTTCTGTACCACCAAAAATGCAACAACTTATTCGCTTAGTTGGGTTCATTTTTCATATGCAGCGCAAGTTTTTCAGTTCTCGTGAAACCAGCTTATTATGTTATGATGATGCCACAGCACTCTGTAATACAATCTCTTCTTCTTAATATTCACTTATTGAGAGGCAACATTCAGAAAAAATGCTTAGCAGAGGGAAAACTTATTCATGCCCACATAAATGAAAGAGGATTTGCAACATACAGGGTTCTGGGGAACACGCTTATTAATATGTATGCCAAGTGTGGGAATTTGGTTGATGCCCGCAAAGTGTTTGAGAAAATGTCTGAAAAAGATGTCTGCTCGTGGACAGTCATTATTGCAGCTCATACAAAGCAGGGGTTTTCTGAAGAGGCCTTGGTATTGTTTCACCAAATGCAACTGACGGATTTCCAACCTAATCACTTTACCTTGTCTAGTGTTATTTCGGCATGTGCTAATTTATCGTGTCTGGAATGGGGTGTGGGAATCCATGAACTCACGGTAAGAAGTGGATTTCAGTCTCATGTCTCAGTTGCAAATGCTCTTGTGGACATGTATGCAAAATGTTGTAAAATTGGGAACGCGCGACAAGTGTTTGACAAAATGTGTCAACGAGATGTCGTCTCCTGGACAGCTATGGTTGCTGGATATGCACAGAATGGGCACGCCGAGAAGGCCCTGGAGTTGTTCTTACAAATGCCTCGGCGAAACGTTGTTTCATGGAATGCTATAATTTCAGGGCTTGCTGAGAATGGATTCGTTGGCAAAGCTCTGGAGCTTTTTAAAGAGATGCCTGATAAAAACGTGGTGTCATGGACAGCTATGATTGCTGGGTTTATACGAAATGGGTACAACGAGGAAGCCCTTAAGCTTTATCGAGAAATGGCTTCAGCAGGAATCAGGCCGGATTCCAAAACCTTCGCCACTGTTATCCCAGCCTGTGCTAACTTGGCAGATGTGGGGATGGGTATGGAGCTCCATGAAAAGATAATAATGAGTGAGTTTCAGTTTGATCTTCTTGTGGTCAATGCCTTAATCGTAATGTATGCAAAATGTTCAAGCATTCAGAAAGCTTGTGAATTGTTTGATAAATTGCGAAACCGAGATGTTGTTTCTTGGACAGCAATGGTTGCAGGATATGCCCAGAATGGGCTTATAGATAAGGCGCTTAAACTCTTTGAGGAAATGCCTCAGCGAAACGCGGTGTCATGGAATGCAATGATTGCTGGATTTGCAAAGAATGGGCTTGTTAATGAGGCATGTAAACTATTCAAGGAAATGCCTCAACGAACTGCGGTCTCATGGAATGCAATGATTTCAGGTTATGTGCAGAATGGTTTGGTTGATGAAGCCATGAAGCTTTTTAAGAAACTGCCTCAACAAACCATGCTCTCCTGGAATTCCCTGATTACAGGATTTGCACAGAATGGGCTTGTTAATGAGGCCCTGAATCTCTTCAAGGAGATGCCCCAGTGGAACGTGGTTTCATGGAACGCCATGATTGCTGGATTTGCACAGAATGGGCATGGTGAAGAGGCCTTGAATCTTTTCCAAGACATGCAATCGGCAGAAGTAAACCCAGACTCAATGACCTTCAGCTGTATTCTTCCAGTATGTGCTAATTTTGCAGCTCTCGGAAGGGGTATGGAGATTCATGAAAAAATAGTTAGAAATGGGTTTCA
>VDFB02038361.1:0-19072 GCA_007258455.2 Sequoia sempervirens
CAGTCAAAAGTGACTCTGCATAGAAGGTGATTTGCAGGGCCTCTTTGGTTCCTACATTTACTGGGTTGCACTTCTCTACTAGGATTGTTGATTTCTCTTGATGAATAGCACTAAGGAGAAGATTGAATCCCTCATCCTTTGGTGCCTTAGAGAGGTTTTCACCATTGGATATGTCCTTTGTTTTTACTATTTTAGGATCAGAAAGTGCCACAATGTGGTTTTCACTTAAGTATCGATACTTTACTCATAGATTTTTAATTTTGCAACTAAGAGATTCAATTGTTTCCCCATAGTATGCATTTGTATCCAACTTGATGTCGAGCCCTACTTTGTGATCTCCATACAGTATGCCATTTCTTAGTCCAATGAATTCTGAGAGAGCCTCATCATTTTCGAATGAATCTAATATTGGTTGTTCTTGTTGGTCATAGCCAATGAGTTGGGGATAGATGAGTTTTAGCTCAGTGACTTGGTTATTTGGCTCAAACGACATGGTGGTTATCATGAAAAGAGAGGAATCCTTAAATAGCATAGGTAGGTCAGAGATAGGATCTTTGAAGGGACTACTAAGTGATACAGGTACTGACGAGGAAGCTTTGACTATCTTAATAGGAGCACACTTGCCAAGAATATTCACCTTAATAGGGGTACACCCAAGGCCAAGATTCTTTGAACGCTTCTCAAGAATAAGGGGTTCTAATAGGCCGTTGTCATTTTTCCCTAGCTTTTTGTTCTTGTTGTAGCCCCATTCAAACATTAGCTATAGAAATTTGTTGTCCTCTTCCATTGGAAGGATGGGTGTGAGTCTATTATCTTGATATAGGAGGCCTGATATATCTTCCTCGTTTATGACCTCTTTGCTCAAATCTCCCCATTTTTTGAAGGTGGTAGGAGATGTTGTGAATGTTTGGGATGCACCATCACTAGGTTGTGGTCTTCCATAAGACTTAGGAGATTGAAGTAACTCTCCCAACACGTATGCACCCTTCTACAAGTTATAGTCCCCACAACCATTGTCTTTGATTACAACTTTGATATCTAGGATGTTCTGGATGATGGGTGTCTTTTTCACAAAAGTGGAGACTAAAGTGGATGGATCAATGTAGGAAGATGTGAGTCCCTCATCATTTTTAGGAACTTGGGGGATTTTGTAATTTTTGGATTCCAAATTCTTATAGTAATAGAAGAGTTTAGGGTCGTTGTGGATCATCACTTCTTGATTTTGATATGGGAATTCTACACATTGGTGGAAAGTAGATGCAATGAATTGCATCCCATGGATCCATGGACACCCTAGGAGAATATTATATGGAATCTCAAGGTCAAGGACTTGGTAGGTGGTTTCCATGATGGTTGGTCCCACTTGAATGGGGAGTTGGATGGTGCCTTGGGACACTAATTCTTGATCATCGTAGGCCCTAATGGTGATACCTTTCCCTTTTTCAATGAAATCCTTAGAAAAGCCTATATTTTTTACTAGCTGCAAGGTACAAATATTTAATCATGCACCCCCATCCACCAAGACTCTCTTGACTTTGTTCTTATGGACCAACACCTCAAGATGGAGTGCGTGGTTATGTGATGGTTGAGTTCATGCTCAAAAAATGTAAGAAGATGTGGCGTAGTGATGTGTCCGACCATAACTTGAAATTGGTTTGTATCAATGTCCATGGGAACGAAGGATGTGAACAAGGCCTTCTCTAGAATATCCCTATGTGCAGGCGATATTTTAAGTAACTCCATGATGGAGATTTGGGTAGGGGTCTTCCTCGATTGTTCCAAGATGCTATAGCCACTAGGTTTAGATTTCAAATTGACAGGTGGTGCCCTAGGTGGTGGAGATGGTCCTAGGATAGAGATCTTGACACTACGTGTGGTGACTCCACACTTTGCTCTAGGCCTTGTGATGTTGATGACTATTACAAAATCATCCAATGATGCTACAACATGGTCATAGACATGGTTTACATTAGTGTAATTCTTCCCTTTTGCTTTGTTGTGATCCAACATCAAATTTGTGTATATCTTGAGATCTTGGTTTCCCACTGGTTGGTCGATGGTTATGGTCTTGTCATTGATGAGGTCTTGGATAAGATTTTTGAGCCTCATGCAGCTATTTTTTGTGTGTCCCTTGATCTTGTGAAAATCACAAAGGTGCTTCTCATTATACTAGGGTGGTTTAACTTGAGGCTCTTGGTAATTTTCATAAACAGGGAGTGTGATGAGGTTCGCTTGTACTAGCTATTGCATGACGAATTCAATGGGTTCCCCTAATGTTGCATACTTTCGTTTCAGTAGATATTTGTTCCTTGGGGGTGGTCCTCCTTGAGTGTTCACATTGTTGACTGTTTGATTATTCAGTTGTTGTTGTGATAGTTTTGTTTGCGGTGTGTTTTGATACATGGGTTGTTGCATGTTGATTTGTGGTTGATGAGTGTTATGTTGTGGTATGTTTATTGTTGTGTGTTTTTCCTTGGAGCACTAATAAAAACTTTGGCATCAACAACAATATCATTGGTAACATTTTTATTTTTAGCCCAAGTGTGAGGTTTATCATTGTAGCTAATTGATGGTCTATTATCTTGGTATATGGGTGTGTGCCCTTGTGTTGTGAGGGCTCTTTCAATGTTGAGAGCCTTGGGGATCAATTGGTCATATGCCATGATGCATTGCATTTTCAGATGGAAGGACAACTACCCTTCGAGGTTAGAGATGACGGTTCCAATTTGTTGCTCTTCTGACATGGACCATTTTCTTTTATTAGCTTTGGATCTCCATCACTGTAAGAAGGCCATGAATTTATCTCCCCTAGCTTGTTTAAGGTTAGATAGTTCCTCTAGGCTTACATCCATGTCTAAATTAAATGAGTAGTTTTCTATGAATAGGTCTACAACTTTTGGAACTTTTTGATTCTAGGAGGTAAGCAGGAGAACCATTCCATTGAGAGACTAGCCAAGCTTCGGGGAAATAGTCACATCAAATATGAATCATCATATGCTACTTCCATGCAATGTACGTGAAATTATCTGATATGGTCCTTAGGATTTCCTTTTCCTTGGTATTTGTCAAATTTTGGTTTTGAATCCTGGTGGGAATGGAACCATAGTGATATTCCTATCAAATGGAAAGGGGCACATATCTTGTTGTGTGTGTGATTTTTTTGTCTTCCCTGATTGTATGTCCTATATTTTCTACGAGAGAAATTTTACTTGTGTGGAGAGATCATTTTGTGGATTAGGTGGTGGAATGTATGTGTTTTGAGGTGGTAGAGTGGCGTTGTGTGAAATGTGTGAGGGATTGTTTTGATATGTGAATGATAGGGTGGCATATGATGTTTGCGTGTTAAGGTTCATGATACCTGGTTGCACGTTCACATAAGTTTGAATATTTTGTTGTTGCACGAGTAAGGCTTGTTGGTATGCTTGATGTTGTTGTTGAGCTTGTTGTTGTTGTTGGGGTATCAACACTTGTTGTTGTGCATGTTGTTGTGGGGCTTGTTGATAGTCTTTTTGTTGTAACAAGGCTTGCAATTGTTATTGTTGTGCTTGGTATTGAGCTTGCACTTGGGCTTGTTGATGTGCCTATTGTGCGGCTTGTTGCTATGCCTGTTGTGTAGCTTGTTGTTGTTGTAGCAAAGCTTGCGCTTGCACTTGGGCTTGGGATTGAGCTTGAGCTTGCACTTGGGCTTGAGCTTGAGCTTGTTGGGCTTGTAATTGTTGCAAGGCCTTTTGGTAAGCTTGTTGCGCTGCTTGCAACTATACTGATTTGTTGCATTAGGATTCAGAGGTGGAGGTGGGGGATTTTGAGGGATGGTGTGAGATGGTGTGACAAGAGGTTTTCAGGGTGGTTGTTGAGATGTTTTTTGAGTGATGACAAGGGGTTGAGTGGTGGATGGTGGATTTAGAATCGTATTTGATGTGCCAAGTCCTTGTGAGATTAGATTTTGAGATGTTTGAGGTGTTGTAGATGATGTAATTAGTGGTTGAGATATTTGGGATGATGCCACTTGGTGTTGCAATATTAGTGGCACGATTGGAGGATTTGGTGTGATATATGTGTTGATTTGATTTGTGCTTGGGGGGTTGACTTGATTTGGTTGCTTTTGGATTGATGTGTTTGATGACAAAATTTGTCCTATACCTTGAATTGGTGTAGATGATGGTGCCATAATAGGGAATTATGGATATGATTGTGAAATGTTCCCTTGTGGAAGTGAAGATGAAGCATTGAAGGTACCCACTTGTACAAATAGATCAACATGTCCTTGTGAGATGTTGGGGGTGTAACCTTGTGTATCAAGGGCATAGGCGAGTGTGGCATGGAAAGTGGATGATATGTTCGTCTTGGAATGCAAGTGGCACATATGGGTGTTTAGGGTTTTGTGGGATGGTGCTAGGCATACCCAAGATTGTGTTGGCCTCAAAATTTTGATTGTTGACAAGTGGGTGTTATTGAAGAGCTTGAAGTAGTGAGCTTCCCTTGGTGGTCATGGGTTGACTTGGTGTGTGAGATGATGATGGTTGAGAGATAGGTTGAATTATGCTTGGAAATAAGGGTGTGAATGATGTTTGTGGGATGTTCACCAAAGGTTGTTCCACAATGGTGCTTACATTAAAATCGAAAGGGAGTTTAGTCCCTTCTTTTGCCAATGCCAACATGTATTGGGTGGGATTTAGTTTCATGTGTTGACAAGTTTGTGGGTTTTTGGATTTTGTACTAATTCGAGCAATTCATCTTGGTACATCTCTTTATAATTGGTTGTGACATCCTCCACATGGTAGCCTCCCTCTTGAAGATCTTGTGGTACTTGAGGGGGATTAGGTGGAGGGTTGGTAGATACCCTAGCCTGGTTGAATTCTATTTGGATTAAATCACTTGTGGTTGATGTTTCTTTATTTTGCTCCACGATCTTCTTGTGTTGTGACCTTGTTTGGACCATAAAATTAGGATCAACTTCTAGGAATATGTGGGACGAACCTTTAACTCCTTTGGTTGATCTAAAATTTAGGTACAAAAAGAAATTATGGGATGTTTTAGGATCAAATGATGATGATGGGTGATATGGATGTTTGAACTTTTGAGAACTTTTGATCAATACTAGACCTTAGGATTTTTATTTTGATTGGTTTGATTTGGATAATGAACTTGTAAACCTCAAGATGTTAGATGTGATCTTAGGATGAACTTGTTGAAAAGAGGGTGCTAATTTTTAACTAAGTGTGTGAGAAAGGATTCATTCCCACACACCTAACTAAACAAGATGATTTGATTTGGTTGGAAGGTTTTACCATAAGTCTAGCATAGATGATATTTACAAAGTTCCAAATGTTGTTTGTGAGATGGATTTTGATATATGTTTCAATGGGGATGGATGAAATGTTTGTTTTGACCCTAGATGAACCTAGAAGAACTTTGTTTACAAGACCAAGGTGTTGAAGAACATGATTTACCCTAGGTGTTTGTTATAATCAATATCCTTGTATCAGACCTAAGAGTGTGTCATAATCAATATATTCATATTGGACATGCACATTTGGATCGTTTCTCCAAAGACTTGAGTAAAAATTTCTCAACAAGAATTTTCTTTCTTGGTATTTCCTCAAGATGCGTTTCTTGATAGCTCTTGCACTAAGATGTCTTTTCTTGAAAAAGTGAAAGGTGGATCTTCGCTTAGGGATCCTAGTCTTGCGAGAGATCATGAGGACAAACACGTGTGGGGTTCAATTGTGATTTTATCTTGATTGATGAGTTCTTTTTACCACATCAACTTGTCTTGCTTAAATTTCAAACTAAATGTCTATGTCTAAGCTCTTTTTCATTCCACAAGGTCCATTATGTGAAAGTCAAAGAGCTAAGGCCATAGTTTCCCTAGGTTGACTTTGAAGAGTGTGAATGGAGATATGAGTTAAAATATTTAGAAGCACCTAAAGATGAAATCCTTAGGGACAAGCATTAATATTAGACTCTTCAAAGGTATTCACTCTTGTCAAAGGGTTTAAAATTTTGATGATTTTCTCAATGTTTGTTTCAATGTTTTGGAACCAAGCAATGTGTTCAACTGACTCACAAGAATGTAACCTAGGCTAAAGATATACTACTTGTTGAGTCCCCACTTAGATTGCTCCAAAAACTAAGACAAAGTGAACAACTAGAGATTTGGTGACATTGGCTCCCCCTTACACGACACAGGCACACCAAATCTCAAACCCTGAAGATCGAAAGGATTTTCTGTTTCTACAATGAATAGTGAAACATGGGGTAGCTTCAAAATGATCATTCTTGCACCACAAGCATAAAGGTTTTTGGTCTCTACAACAAGTTGGTTCTTAATTCAGATATTCAGGGTAAAACACTGGTTCCATACACGCAACAAGATTAGCTCAATTAAGAGGACTCCCAGTCCCTTCCTAAGAAGGTATTTTAATGTATCACATAGATACTAGGGGTGACACTTGTCAATATGGGACATCAACACCAGCTGGTTGATAACTTTAATCACCACCATTTCATTTATATAGCAGAATAAATTTGAAAGCACCGCTTTCAGTCATTCCCTCTCTCAAGTTGGGAGGCATACCCTTCTAAAGGTA
Source organism: Sequoia sempervirens (assembly GCA_007258455.2). Lineage (NCBI taxonomy): Eukaryota > Viridiplantae > Streptophyta > Pinopsida > Cupressales > Cupressaceae > Sequoia > Sequoia sempervirens. The sequence continues at coordinate 6,591 of VDFB02038361.1, forward strand.
ACACTTTGACATGAAAACAAAATGTGCGAAAAAATATCAAGATGCTTTTCATCACCCAAGATCGCCAAAAGGCGCGAGGGGAGAGGATACACACCTCAAATGTACAAAAGCAAGAAAATAACACCTCGAGTGTTTTTCTTCACTCAAGATCGCACAAAGCACAAGGGGAGAGGATACGTACTCAAAGCATGTCAAAAAAAAGATCACTCACTTTAAGCACTTGTTCATTTTAGCCTTCAAAGCAATGGTGAATTCATTTTAAGCACCAAACTGACTGTGAGTTTGCCTTGTTCAATTTTATCCCACATAGCAATGTCTAGTAAATTTCTAAGTTCAATTTTAACCAACTTGAAAAGATCAAATCAATGATTAACTTTAAACCCAAAATAAATCTAGTTGGTCTAAAACATAAAATGAAAGTAGCAAATGGATGCCTTAAGCTATTACAATGAGCATTTAAAAATGTTTTTTCAATTTCAATGCCCAATTCTCCAACTCAAATTTGCTTGTTATTTTTTTTTCTATATTTCTTCGCCTTGCTACACCGTTATATTAGTGATCCCAATGTGAGAGACACAACCACTGATTCTTTATGTGAATTGCAAACATTACAAAGTTATCACAAGTAAGATTTATTCCAATGTGAGAGAGGCCACCATTGTTTATTTATGCCAAATAAGACCAAATAAACAACAACCAAAAATAAGAATGAAAAATTGATTAAAAAAAGGTATGCCTGTCATGCAACCAAGCAATGACAGTTAGAAGTCATAGAAATATCAGTCATTTTCCAGCCTTTATGATTTGCCTCTCTTAGTAATTATTGTTTTCTTCTACAAAATCTTCAAATTGTTAGCACTCAAATCATATACAACAATATTAATGCAAAGAAACAACAATATCGAGATTGAACAACCATATGATATTGAACAACAATATTAAATACAAAGACTTTTAACTATATTTAAAATGACAACCGCAATCAAGTGAACTAACCCCAAGATCACATTCAAATTGAACTTACAAAACCTAATTGCTAGTATAAACTAATCCTTCCATTGCCAAACAACAAAAGCGAGAAAAAATAGTTTAGATTGAACTTAAACTAATTCATATTGAATCAAGAATCTTTCACCAGAGGGAATGTATTGTTGTTGGCCACGAACCCTTTAGGCACTCACGTATAGCGATTGGAGGTAAAATAAGGAGTGGAATGGGGAGGTTTATGTTGGGCGCACCGTTTCTTTGAGATCTCTATAGAAGATTTGAATTTTGTATAATGGCCCTATAAAAAATGATGTTAGTTCGAGATCTCTACATAATATCCATTGAAAAATGTAATCAAAGACATACGTTGGCTGATGAAAACACAAAAAAAATTCTAAATAGACCACTATTGATTCCTCATAGTGAGTGACAATAAATGAGAGACACTTCTAACGTATCTTCCTAGCGATTTCCCACAAAAACCACACCAACTCACTCTAACATTCAAATAAATTGATAAGACTATTTAACAACAAAAGTTGCACTGAATTGACTGCTTTTGATTTCTCACAATGAATGATAGATGGTTCTCTAAAAGGTGGGTCAAAGTGATGAATGCACTACTATTAATAGTAAGAAAATTGTATCTGCTTAAGGAGCTTCTAATTAATGTGAAGTTGGAAGAATGCCTAGAAATATAATGTGGTCGTTTTACTCATAAATTGCAAAAGAAGACAACAGACAAATTGAATATTCGAGTTAAAATACATCATTTCGATATTTGCTAATGCATTAGAAACAACCCCATTTGGAAGAAGAAGAGAATAAAAAGACTAAGATGATGCGTGAAAACTGTTAAATGAACATATCAAAAAAATGTTATGGAATCGATGCCAATGAGTATGCGAAATATACAACGGTGTGTAGAGAATTTTCCTGGAAGTTGGTAAGGATTTAAGTTGGTAGATTTACAAAAAGAAACAGATATCCTTCCAATATGTTACGCGCCTCATGCTTTATGAATATCTCATAACCTACGATAGCTAGTAGAAATTAATTGCAAAGATAGAGAGAACACACCAAGGTAGAAAGAATGTAACAGATTGGATGCTAAAAGTTGTTCTTTCCAAGTCACACCACTTTCCCACATAGGCATTTACCACACAAAATAGTAAATGATCAATACCAATGTTGGCATAAACAAAGCTCTTCAACTGATTACTACTTCATATCCTCATTTTTGAATAGTAAAAGAAACGTTCTAAAATAATTATGAAGTTACAAAAAAAACGTCACTGATTGTGCTCAAAAGCTAATGAATGCAAATCCCGTATAAACAAAAGAATATGCATAGTTGTACTTGCAAGTCAACTCCAAAACATGTAATCTCTAAAAAAAAAAACTAGTTTGTCGCAAGATTATTTCACATCATGCTTATCCACAAAACATCATAAAAAACAACACATATAAATCAAGTGGAGAAAACAACTTCAAACATGCAGACTCATGAAAGAGATTGTGCAAAAAAATAGGAATGCAAACTGAGGAATACGATAGTGGGCACAAAAATGTGAATGTCGAATCCACACTCTATTCAAACATGGACAAACAATCAAGCGTTAGTTGTTTAAATATAACAAACAAACATTCCTATGAGATACTTGAACATACTAAATATGCAAACAAGACAATCAGAAACCAAAGTAACTAATGAAAGAATATAAAAGCATATTCAAACTCTATCCCATAGTGGGAATGGTGCTCCTTTGATGTGGAAAGAAAGCCCTTTCCCAATCCCTTTCTAGTAGCTCCAAGATTGTTGATGAAAGTGATGTTTTTGATGCAAAATATGATGATTTCTTAGCTAAAATGATGAAATGAGGATGCTATGAGATAAAAAAAATGCCTATATTAAGCTTGCATATGATGGTGGAGTGATTCTTAAATGGATAGCATAACACTACCTAGAAAGTAAATAACTAAAATGGAGAAAATGATATATATTTATGGATGAAATTGTGTACGATGTTGATACATAAAATAGTGGATCCATATTCAATAGAGAATCCCCCTATAAATAGGGTTGAAGGGTTGAAGAATGAAGAGATTGGAGGAATGTGGGATCAAACATAGGACCAATAGCCTTGTGACACTTGTCACAAGGCTAATGAAAGCTTAAGGAGATATTTGTGGAGCACATTTTGAAAAATGTGAAGAGTTAATGCTTTTAGGTGAAGGGTGAGGGAGATGTAAGAGAATTGAAGGCATGTTAATGAGGATGTAAGAGAAGTTAATGTCTTTGTAAGGGGCATTAAGGGCTTTGTAAGAGGCTTAAATGCCTTTGGAATAAGCATTGAAAATCATGTATAAAGTTTAAATGCCTTTGGGAGGGAAAGTCAACAAAAGGGGCTTTAAGGGAATATTCTTTAGAATATGCCTTTGTGAGGATAAATAAGGTAATTACTTATTTAAAATGATTGATTTGCTTGTGCAACTTGGTTAGTTGACCAAGGGTTGACTTAACCAATGGTGGGGTTAAAGGCTAGGGAAATGGGTAATGAAGATTAGGGGGTAATTAGGTTAATCAATTTAGAATTAATTAATCTAAGTGGGATTAGGGGTTTTTTATGACATTTGTTAAATAATTAGATTTATTTAAACAAACGAGAGGACATAGGGGATTTACTTAAATAATTTGATTTATTTAATTAAATTAGATGAACATTAGTGAATTAATCTAATAAATTGTTTTATTTGATGAATTTAACTAAATAATAAGATTTATTTAATTAAATGGTTAGTGCAGTGGTGATTTAGGAGGAAGTGATGTTAATTAATCATAATTAGATGCATAATGTCAATTAGGACTATTTGAGTGTCTACAATTTGGTAGTTGTGTCGAGTACAAACCTTGAGCTATACTAAAAGTGCCTCTTAATAGAAGTCAAATCAATGTTGTTATAGTGCCTTGCCACCATTATCTACATACTACTCCCATCAATAAATAAGGCTATTGCTTCTAGATAGCTACAATTAAATGCTCACATAGGCTTGTGTATTATGATGCCTTGTTACCTACAAATGAACTTCGATTTAAATAATAAACTCCACCCTTTTACCTAATTGAACATATACCTACATTCATTCAATGAAATGAAATTGCCCTCAGAGCATATGACAACAAGTTTGCGTAACGATTTTACATACAATGGTAGGGATGCCATACACCGATTTAGTCAATTTTTTTGCTTTTGACAACACCACTTTAAATTGAAAATCTCAAACATACACAATATTGTCCAAAGGTCTTAGATTTTTTATCGTTTTAAAATATACTAGTACTTGTTAGTTACATGAAGACTATAAAAATAGATAAATCCTCTAACCAATCACATTGTCTATAAACCATTTTAAAAATATTTTATTAAAAAAATTACATATAATTTTTTTAAAAAGATAACTATTTTTATTTTAATTTTTTAATCGATTAAAAAGAACAAATATTAGTCAACTACATTCTATCGGATAATCTTACCAAGAATTAAGTACTAAAAATAAAGATAGAATAGTATACAATTCTATCCATAACCGTACATACCATGTTTCATTTCTTCATATAATTTTTTTTTCATTGATTCAATAAAAAATAAAATCTATTCATACCAAAATAAGGACTAATAAACCATTATTAACTTGTACAATTCTCATAAACAAAATCTCCAAGCGAATGATAAAAAGGATTAACTATATTTTATTATTTATTTAAAATAAGTGCTCGTGGATATGGCTAAAATCTATCGACGTTTAGTGCAAAGCCGGTGCGCGGGAAGTAGTGTAATGTCTGCAACGTTCGCACGTCTTCAGCCACTCGTTTGGTCCACTGAAGTTAGCTTTAACAAAATGCTTAAACCCCCGTATTTGAACAGATTATACAGGAAGTTTAATCTGAACCAAAATTATTGCCATGCTTGCATTCAATTATTCCCATACATTCAATTGCTGCTTACAAAACAAAACTCAAAGTTAAACAAAGGTTGAAACATTGATGCGACTGCAAATTCAGCTATCAAAGTTCATAAGGTGGAGTACTATAAATTTTTCACGGGGTCGAGGTGCTTATTTCAGAGCAAGATATTTTCAGCGCAGAAAATTTCATTCCAACACCTTTCAAAGGTTTCACGCCTAGAGGTTGAAAAAAATGTTGCTTACGGTAGCCATTTTGTAGTCCCTTTCTCCAGACACAGAGCGCTTAATATTACGAGAAATTTGGCCATGGCTCCCAAGCTGGTTGCAAAGAGAAAGGGCAAAGAAGAAGAACAAAAGAAACGTTCCTCTGCGAAGAAGCTGAAAAACAATAGCGCCGAAAAAAATGTCTTTGAAGGGGAGATTGCAGCCGAGAAGGAAGTTCAGAAGGGGAGAGTTAGGATTTTGAGGAACGGTGTGGAGGGAAAATCAGGGCCTGTTGTGTATTGGATGTCCAGGGATCAGCGTTCGAGGGATAATTGGGCTCTTTTACATGCAATTGAGCAGGCTAACAAGGTGGGGGATTCGGTGGTAGTGGTTTTTAATCTGGTTGATGAGTTCTTAGAGGCCAGGGCTCGGCATTTTGGTTTCATGCTCAGGGGGTTGCGGATCGTCGAAGGAAACCTCAAGGCCCTGGGCATTCCGTTTTTCCTGCTTCAGGTGGGTTCTTTTAATTAATTCATTTTTTTAAAACTTTAATATAAATTGTTTATTAAATTTTTAATTTCTTAAATACAGGAATAGGAATAGGAATATATATATATATGTTTTTATTCCAGTACAATACGTAATGGTATGGTATATGCTATTGGGTTCATTTTATGTTTTTCAATGAGATAATGGCGTCCGGCTTTTTAATCTATGTCATTATTATCTTTGTGACTTTGTTAGTTCATTAGTAAGAAATCTTCCATCTACATGGAAAAATCAACATCTTAGCAGTGTTATGCACGCTTATTATCAATGCATATAAAATTGTAAGGAAAATAAAAGTTTTTATGAGTAATTAATTAAATTTAATTAAGTATAAATTAATTTAGATGATAGTATATATTCATTTAATTCATATAATATTCTATTCAAATGTTAGAAAGTCTTTTGCTAAGATTGTAAATTTATATTTAGTTATTGTTTTTTAAATTTGATTGTGTATTATTTGAGGTTGTTTCTGTAAGGGTGGAATAAATTTTGATGCATGAAAGTTAATTTGAAACTCGTCAATTTAATTTGATTGTTTTTTTATATTGGAGCCTATTGCCTTGATTCCTAACATTTGATTTTTTGTAAGGACAAGTAATATTTACAAACACTTTTGTTGAATTTGTTAAATTGTGGGAGTCAAGTTCTTGGTTAGACCCATGGTGGATTGGCATTTTGGCTTTGAGCAAAAGGTTTGAAGATAGCAAGCATGCATGCCATGGACTTAAGATGGCGAGCTCCAATAATTTTCTGATAAACAATGCTAAAACACTTTCATAGATGTTTTATCGAGAGAACTCTAGATTCTCCTTGATAACTCCTAGACGATAGTCCTTGATATTTTTAGGTGATTGAATGAATGTCTGTAAATAAAACAACGAAGCCCACAAATCAACAAAACAATGTGCCCAACTAGTTCATAATATCTAGTGAAATGTTACCAGTTCATAATATCTAGTGAAATGTTTAGCAAGATGTAAAATTGAAATTTTAAATTTCAAAAGTATGGGGATTAGATATGTTATTGTAGAAATAACCTAGGTCAAGTTTGCATATGTGGATTTGATCTAAGATGACAAATAATAAACCTATGGAATCAAGAATGAATTTATGGGGATTAGTGATGAAGAGGATTGGGATGAGCGATGCCATGGGTTGAATTTGTGTAAGAATATACCACTTGTAAGCTGATTACTACATTTAGGACATTCTAATCAAAGAGGGCCCAAAACTTAAAGGAAAAGGGTGTTGGTATGCACTTTGCACCATTACATTAAACTACCAAGCAAATTAGTTAACATGTAAATTAAATATTTTTTAAACACTCAAATGATATTTGACCTTCTTAAAGTAATAGATCATTCTTCAATTCTTCTTGCAATGAATACTCCATAGAAACTTGCAAACAGAAAAAACATGTTATGAGTAGCATTTGTCCCACATTTAAAATAGGCACTAACCTCAATTTTCTTAAAAATAACCTATCCTAAAAAAAGTTAAAGTAGAGAAGAGTAGAGTAAGAAATTCCACTTGTTATGGAAAAGTGATAAAAGCTTCAACTAAGTGGAAATGTAGGACTTTGACTAAGTGAATGAGATGCCAAAGGTGTTAGAATTGTGAATGTTTAAACACAAGGCATAAGATCAAACAACGAACAAAGACACCTTCCACGAAAGAGACTTGCAAACAATAATATGCTATATCATCAACAAGAAAGAGTTGTAGAATGAACCTCAAGAGTCTTCAAGGAGATTAAGAGTTCTCAAAGGTTTTGATAATACAATGAGGGTTGAGTGCTATATAGGAGCAACCCTAAATGATAAAGGGATTAGATCATGACAAGTGTCAGTATTACATGCGAATGAGACAAAATGATCTAATAATAGCTCACTTTAGTTAACATAAAAGAACACTCCTAATTTTAGCTTTAATGCATGAAATGAATTAGACTAATAATCAATTAAAGCTTAATTAATTATTAGCTAATGCATGATTACTCTAACACCCCCCCTTAAGATTAATTTAGGGAGTAGCAAAAAACCCTAAAAGGAGAATGCATGATGGGTCCCAACAAACAAGGCCTGGTTAGGTACCCATGTACAAACAATCTAATCTCTCACAACTGGAGAAAAGGAGAAAACCACATGAAAAAAACTCCTCTCCAAAAGAGAGAAAGGCGAATGAAGGATTCAAAAGCCTCCAAACTAATGTGAAGGAGTAAGAAGCCTCTAATCAAAACAATGTCCCAAGAAAGAGGAACATGAAGAACATCGCTAAAGCATGAAGAAGCTATAGACAATTGTCAAAAGATGACTGATATAGTGCTGAAATGAAGAACTTCCTCTGAAACAGATGATGATTAGGATCAAGAAGACAATAATTTGCATGAGTGCCTCCAACCTAACACTACTCGAATCAAATGGCAAACTAAGGCAAACATCTAGAACTAGAAGATACAAATGGCACACGAATCTGCATGAGTGATCCCAATGACACTACTCGAATCAGATGGAAAACAAAGACAAACATCTGGAACTCAAAGATACAAATGGCATAGGTACCAATAGTTTGAAGAACTCTGATCAAATGAAAATAGGCCGCCTCCATAACAAGAATTGAAGAATTTCCATATGGTAAATGCTCCATCTCACCGAAATGCATTGGTAACCAGTCGTTGCATCTACATAGTGCATAGGAACAAGAACTAGATACTTAAATCACTCCAAAAACGAAACTAAGGAAGCATTAGCACCAATAGAAGAAACCCCCCCATATGCGGAAAGGGAGAGCCAAGACATGTACATTGAAATTGTGTGTCACCAAGAAGTGCATGTAGGCGAATATCTGAACATGCAACTGAAGAGTACTTGCAAAATAAAAGGGTGTGCAAACCAAGACACATACACATGAGGCATGAATCACTAGGATTCGACACTATCGTGGAAGGGACACTCATTGGACAAAGGTGTGATGGCAAAACAAAGGCTCTCACAACCCACCCGTGACACTTTATGTCATAGTGCAAGTACAAAAGGCACAATAGGATGTGCAATATCTCCAAAAAGTATACACCAAAATAACACATTATCTCAGTGCATCTACAAAAAGAAATTTGCATGCAAAAAATGCCTATAATGCCCAAATAGGACAAAATACTAGAAATACATACATAGAACAACAAAAAATGAGTCATCCCATGCAAACAAAAAGTTTCTAGGAGCTAAAACGTCCAAGTAATTCACTAGAATGTGAAAACACAAAAAACTAAATAAAATGTACTTGGAGAGAAATTTGGAAAAATTGCATGGATGGTTGTGAAGAGCTCTATGAGGTCATTTCAATGCCGTTGGAATCGTGTAAAACAGAGAAACAGGTCAAAAGTAATGAGCTCGAGAGTGAAAATAACACATTTGACTTCAATAGGTTGTAGAATGCACCAACAACAAAAAATGGTGATGAGACTCACACCATTGGAAAGTTGACTAAACCAACTTTCTGACAATATCGTGTTTGCCCAATTTTGATATTGTATGCCCAAATTATGGCCAAAAGGAAAAAAACAAGTCCTTTAGGGCTAAAGGGGGCTAGGAAGGAGCCATGCTAGCTATGCATACTGCTAATGTCAATAAAATATGCAGGGGAATATTCCCTTGCCACTAGAAAAAAAGGTCGCTCCCTGCAAAAAAATCGGCGTCAAGAAAATAACCCCCTTGAAATTTCTCCATCGCTTGTAGTTGTAGAATAAAAAATAAGTGGTCGAAATTCTTTTTGGCAACGTCGAAAATTGTGCATTGGTTGTCGCCGTTTGGTAACATGCCGCCGAGTGGGTTAAAGGCACCACCGATCGGCTTAAGCCGCCAGTCGCGGGAATTAACACCAGCCAAGCCCAGTGCTAAAGGGAGCCTGCAGTGAGTAGGGGAGCCCATAAGGGGCCTATAGGCCAGGTGCAATGGGTGTTACCCTCAGCCAATCAATTTAAACACCTTTTAAAGAAAAAGTGCAAGTAATAAAATATCAAAATTTAAAAAATGCCAGGTACTGGACAAAATCGTATGTATAGCCGTATAGGGGCCATATGGCCTCTATATAATTTTTTTTTGCCTCAGGAACTCTCAATGGGTAATGTGGGTGAATTTGTAATCAAAATTCGTCGAATTGGCCTCTTGAATGCAATGGTTATTACAAAAAAGATGTAAAATATTTGATATTATTAGCAAGAAGCGAGAATGCTTCATATAGAATTTACAAAGTTACAAAAATATAAAGTTTCTAAAAAGAAACTGAAGAAGACTGAAGAAACGATCTAATCCACAAGATTACAATATAATACATCATTGACCATTAAATTAATAATGTAAATATTACTTTAATACCCTCCCTTAATGGTCAATCTATCAACTACACCAAGATGCCCCCTGAATTTTACAAACTTATTTGGACTGAGGGACTTGGTGGTGAGAATATCAACTGTTTGATCCTTTGTTGGAACATACAGCAACTGAACTAATCCGTCGTCAACAAGCTTCCAAATGAAGTGACAATAAGTTTCCACATGCTTGGTTTTTTCATGGAAGATTGGATTTTTGGCAAGTTTGAGAATTCCCTGATTATCACAGAATAAGGGAGTCGGACCTGCTTGAGATATTTGCATATTTGCAACCATCCAATGAAGCCAAACTGCCTCACAAGCTGCCTTAACTGTTCCTCAATACTCTACTTTTGTTGAGGAAAGAGCCACTACTTGTTGCTTTTTACTAGTCCAAGTGACTTCACCAGATCCCAAACTGAAAACATACCCATATGTTGATTTTCTATCATCAACTAAACCTGCCCAATCTGAGCCTGTGTAGCCAATGAGGCTAGGATCATGACTTCTAGTGTAAAGAAGTCCATAATTAATGCAGCACACGCTTCGCTCCTACCCAATGATCAACCTTGGGGGCTATCATGAAGCTTGAAATGTAGCTCATTGCAAAACTGAGGTTAGGTCTAGTGGCAGTGAGATAGATGAGGCTGTCCACTAGTTGCCTGAACAAGGATTCATCCACTACAGGGGAATTTGATTTAGCTGACAACTTCAACCCTTTTTCCATAGGTGTGGAGGCAGGTTTGCAATCCTACATTTGAAACTTATCTAGTAGACTTCGAGCATATTTGGACTAAGAGATGAAGATATTGCTCTTTGTTTGCCAAACCTCAACGCCTAAACAATAATGCAGAAGTCCTAAATTTTCCATGTCAAATGAGGTGCACAAATCCTGTTTGATCTCATCGATCAAATGTGCTGAGCTGCCAGTAATGATCAGGTCATCAATATAGACAACAAGAATAAGAACATCACTACCAGTGTGTTTGACATACAAATTAGAATCAGATGGACTCTTTTGAAAGCTATGATTTGTGAGGTACTTGTCGATCTTGATGTACCAAGCCCGAGGAGCCTGTTTAAGGCCATAGAGTGCTTTCATCAGTCTGCACACCTAGTGTTCTTTACCAACAACCTTAAACCCTGGAGGCTGTGTCATATAGACTTCTTCCTTCAACTCACAGTTGAGGAAAACACTCTTAACGTCCATTTGATGGACTTTCCAACCAAACTGGGCTGCTAAGGCAAGGACGAGCCGAATGGTACTCATTTTGGCTGTAGGAGCAAAAGTCTCCTTGTAGTCAATGCCTTCCCTTTGTGAGAACCCCCTAGCAGTGAGACGAGCTTTATACTTGGCAAGGGTTCCGTCAGCTTTGTACTTAACCTTATACACCCATTGTTGGAAGAATGAAGAAGAATGGCTATCTCTATAGTTTTGAGTTGTCATTGATGTCACCATGTTATTCGGGTTGTGACTGCAAGTCTAATTCAATGCTTGATTCGGTATGTTGGTTCGGTATCTAAACCGGTATACAAGCTACATCCTCCGGTATTTTGGTCCGCAATCCTCCGCGGTTGATAGTTGCTCCTAGCGGTTTTGGGAAACAGTTTATGAATGTTGAAAGCATGTATGTTCAGAATCTCTCGTGCTTCGGTGCTTGTATGGCGTATCAACATTATTCTGTTAATTACTTTTTGCAATTAAATCTATTTCTGGCCGACTTCATGAATAAGTTGAGATGTGGTGAATCAATTTTTGTTATGCGGATATATGTGCATCTTAGGTCTATGTTGACACGATAAAGTATGCTACATGTTTGGATTTATTGGTTGGAAAGATTTTGCAAATACTTGAGGCCGACAATTCGTATTCTTGATAAACAAGGATTGCATCTAATTAGGCCGACCTAATTGATGCTTGTAGATGGATCGAGTATATATATATTGGACAGTTTTTGAAGATTGATATATAGATGATAGAGTTGTGAATGCGAATGTGAAGAAGTGCGAATATGATGAAGTGTGTCAAGTCAGTTTACTGAGCATCACTGGAATTGCATCAACACTTGTTAGGTGCACTCTCATCAGTTCATTTTGGCTGTAAAGCCAACTTCTGTTTTTGCAATCCTTCTGTAGGCAGTGAGCCTCCTTGTGTAAGCAGTGAGCTTTTATATCCGGACAGTGAGTCCTATTCAGGGTAGTGAGCCTTATATATTCGGTTTTGGAACTACTTCATATTGTGAGTTAATCCTCACCGTGGCTTTTCCCTTATTGGATTTTCCACGTAAAATCTAGTGTTCATTGTGTTGATTTTGCTTTCTGTTATCTGCATTTCATGTTCATACTTAATAATAGATTAGTGTGGTTGTGAAATTGATAAGTGTTTGAAGCTTTGAGTTTAATTTTG
>VDFB02038362.1:0-15821 GCA_007258455.2 Sequoia sempervirens
GTTATTAATTACATCTTAAGGAATGTTAGTATAAGTAAAATAGAAGATTTAATTCACTAGTAGTCCTTCCCAAAGAAGGTGACACTTTGAAGGGAGGTTAAACAAGGCATTGTTTGTTATTTTTGGCGCTTTAACTATACACTTAATAGGTCTAAAATCATGATACCAACTGCTTAGATCAAGTTTGAGGCATCCAAATCTCATTAGAGTGAAATTTTAATCTTTGATTAAGTTTAGAAAAATTTAACACTCACTTGTGTATTTACATCAATGATTTAATTATTGAATGCTAAGTGTTTGTTAAACTGTCAATGACTATTTCTATATATGGCAACTATTTGGGATTATTTCTATGACCATTAATGATAGTTGTAGCTATTCTTAGTCATAAAACTTAGAGTTATTGATTGATACAATGTTCCACCAATTGTTTGATAAAATGACCATGAGCTAACATTAGGAAATTTGTAAGCTTGTTGAATGATTTTGGATAGGAACATTACAATAATCTTTAATTGGATGATATTATATTGCTTAGATTGTTATCTAGAAATTCAAACCCTCATTTGACAAGTTGTGAAATATCTTGTCTCATTCCATTGATTGGTTGGAGGAGTGAAATTTCTTGTCACAATCTTAGTTGGGTGATAGATGTTTTCTAATTATGTTCTAGATAGATTAGAGTGTATATGTTTCCAAGGTATTGTTTTGAGCATGATGCCTATAAAAAGTAATTTTTTTAGCCTTTGGTTAGGACTATAGTGCCATAATTGGACTCCAACACCATTATGGGACTTTAGTGCCAGAAGTGGACACTATAGTCATTTTTTAACACTAGAGGGAATCATTGTAGTCCTCTTAGGGAACTTTAGTCCTCTAAAATACTTGGACATCTATGGAGTCTTGGACAACATATATTTCCTAAAATTTCTTGAAGAAAATTTTGATATGGAAATTATTCCCCTTAGTTTTTTGAGTCTTAATATGTTGACACTTCCTCAATAGGCTTCCTAATCTAGAATTTAGTCCATATTTTTCATTACGAAACATACCTTTGCATGAAATTAGTTGGTTGTCATTCTAATTAGTTAAGGATTATACCTCCTAGTTGATTAATCTCTTGGGTAGGTTTCCCCTTTTGTGTTTGGATGTTATTTAAGTTATCATGGAATAGATTGGAGGTAGTTTTCATCCTCATCCTACTCCATGTGTTCGTGAGAGAATGAGATTATGGACTTGTGTTCGATCATCATTGTGAAGGAGTTCCATCCTCTCGTATGATCATGTGGTGACTTTGTCACACGATTAATGAAGTATTCCACTTGTGTCACCTTGCTTGGAGTAATAGTGATGATGTCTTATGATTGTTGTGCTTTGTCACAACTTTTGTGAGTATGTCTCTAGTTATGGAATTGTGTTGTTTCTTTCCAAAAAAACTTGTTTAGTTGGGTAATACCCTAGGTGAAATCTTAAGGAATTACAATAATGCTGTAGATTCATTCCCAAGAGCTTGAAGTGTATGTATACCATAATGAATAAGAGTTATTTGAGCTAGAATTTTGGAATTTTTACATATATATATATATTTTCTTCTACTTTGTGATAAGGATTGTATATGTTTCTACAAGGAATTATAGGTACAATAATGAGAATATTGGATAGGCTAACATTCAAACCTAGAATCTACTTCTATATAGTGATATTTTCCACCATCAAGCCCCTTTCCCTTTCATGATGGAAACTTCCAAATTTTATCAAGAAGTATATACCAATTTCAACACACACTCTAAGGTACATTCATGTTGAGATCAACTATGATACTAAATTCAAAATTTTAGACATGATATGTGATATTTATTTATAATTATTTTCTACTACTTTACAAGAAAATTTATTTCACCAATTTCCCTCCTATAAACAATTCATTTAATAAACTACAAATATTTTGTATCATTTTCCATGTAATTAAAGATTTTACCATATAAAATTTATCTCTCTAACAAAAAAAAATTTATAATAAAAAAATTATCAACATGTCCATTGAACCTATAGGTCCAATTGACAGTTTTAAGATATGCATGGTGATCATATTCTCTCCTAACAAAACCCAAATGTAAAGAAAAAGCATCAAAATTTTGATACTACATGCAAGGATACCATTTCAAATCATACAAAGAATATTTCAACCTACAAACCATATGTTCCTTCCATTTAATAGTAAAACCATTAAGTTGTGACATATAATTCTATTCCCCAAGATCCTCATGTAAGAAAGCAATTTTAACATCCATTTTCTCTAATTTTCTTTTTATGCATCCACTTGTAACAAATGTTATTCATTCCTTAGGAAAACTAACAATATCTAAGTGTCACGCCTATTTAAGGCTATCATCTCATATTGAATGGATTCATCCAAGATACAATATCCTCCAAACAAAGAGCCTTTGTCATCAATACATAACAAACAAAATACGCAATGGAAATCTAGTAGGCTATACCTATTAATTGGATTTTGTTGGCACACATATCATCTCAAGACTATAGAACTATCATTTGAACCCTATTATTCCTCTCCATCCTCTAACCCATTTTATTCTTAAACATGTTCATCTTCTTCCTTCTTGACCTTAGTTTCAAAATGTAATATTTTTCATCCTTATTTTTCCTTTGGTTGTAAATGATCTAAAAAATATCTTAACTCCCTAAAATTACATTTATGGAATGAAACCATTTTAGGGGTTGAGTGAATTCCCAAAGCTTATAACCTTTGCATTATCACCATGAAAGGTGGGAAAAGGGGGAGATCCAAAATGGGGTGTCCTAGGTCCTTCATACCAAGAACTTAGGAACTAATGATGTCCCTCTTCCCAAAATTTCATTGAAACTAAGAGATTGCAAGGTGTAGATATTGACTTTCAACCCTAAGGTGAGCCAATCAAACCTAAATCTCTTCTTTCTTAGGATAATAGGATTTGGAACTAAATGGAAATGATTTGATACAACTAAACCTAATGGACAATAAGACCTAGATGATAAAATGTAAGATCCTAAAGATATAGAAACTAAAACCACGGTTTGCAAGCAAATCTGAGAAGGGTTTGGACACATGTACCTAGTATTAAAATTTGGTTTTGAGCACTATTGAAGGACAACTTTTCCCTATAGTGAATGGGTCCTAGTTAGGGTGTCCAGAATAAGCTTTGGCAGCCCTCTCATGTTGGATCTTATCTTCAGTTTGGCACAAGTCCCACTATCATAAAGTCAGAAATAAAATCTACAATTGAGTTTTTGTGGCTTGACAAGTTTTTGTGGCTTGACAACAATGGTGATAACTTATGCAATGTTGCAAAATTGCTCGTTGAGATCTTTTTAGTCCTTCTTTCACCTATAATCTGCACATACAAAGGGAAAAAATTGTTTGTTTTGAATGGAGGTTTGCCTTAGTCAAACCCCATGTTTGGTAATTAAACCTTTATAGAATGATAATGACAATTGATAAATGAAAGGAATGATGAATGAATACTTGCTTGCTACAACTCACCAAACCTTTAATGGCTTCCCTTAGAGGACTGAAGTCAAAGACATCATCTAAGGAATCAGATCTTGCTTTGCTTGATTTGTTGGATACTTGAATGCTTGGATGCTTTAGGATCAACAATGCATATTCGCCTTGATGGCATGAACACACATAAGCTTGAACATGATAATAGGATCTTGAATGCTACAACAAATGATTGAAAAACCTGCTCTTGAATGCTCTTTACAATAATATTTTCTCTCATAAAGTTCACCTCTTGCTTGTTGATGTTGAATTGATAAAAATACTATGTATTTATAGGTGTTTATCTAATTTCTCAAAAATTAGATTCTAAAAGCCGACAATTGCATATGAAATTTGAATCATTAAAATACCACCAAAAACATATTAAAATTTGGGACTTAGGACCTAAGGAGGACCCTAGCCCAAAAGTCCATGACACATTCATTTTGGGGTGATTAAAATATTAATTACATTAATTAAATATAGGTTTCCCTTTCAAAAAACAAACAAAATAGGGCTTTGGAATGCATAATTTGGAAAATTAGAGCTTAATTAATTCCAATTAATTAAGGGACCCAAACATAGTGTGTGAATTTGGAAAGGTATATAATTTCCTACATACACACCATAATCAACAATGATGCATTTATGTGTTTTTTGGATCTAGTTTATATCACTTTTATTTAAGCACATGAACACAAACCCACAACTAAATAACCTTAGATGTGAAACAAAATTTTCCTTACAAGTTCACACTTCATAACAAGTTTTATCAACAAGAGCCAAACAAAAAGATTGATTTACCAAGTAACAAGAAGTACTCATAACCTCAACCCAAAAGCATTGATGCAACTATACATGTACCACTTAAAACACATTTCTAACTCTTTCCATCAAGGTTGGGTTCATTCTCTTTGCAACCCTTTTTTTCTATGGTGTATAGGGGTTGTCTTCTATGGAATAATATTTGCATGCTTACATAATCCATCAAGTTCCCTAGATAAATATTCACTACCAATGCTATACCTCAACACCTTAATTTTTTTATTTAATTATTTTTCAATCAAAGTTTTAAATTCTTTAAAATTAGAGAAAAATATATATTTAAAATGCATAAAATAAATCAAGGTGTATTTAGAGGCATATAATAAATGAGACACATAATAACAATATTTTTTCATAAAACCCACACTCACTAGAGAAAACACATTTAAAGAGCAACATTTAATAACCTCTTTTCTCTATTATCTCTAATATAAAATGAAGATATATTCTACTTATCAAACACACAATATTCACATAAATTAGATTAACCATTACAATATTGAAAAAATCATTAATTGAATATTTTAATTAATCATGGTCTATAGACCTTTTTCACCAACATGACCCAAACATTGGTCCCACAATGTACACTCATTTTTAGTTACATTGGCAAAGTTACAAAATTTGGAAGCATTAAGTCTAAACAAAGCCCCACATCAAGATCCTCTAGGTACCATCAAAATTCCTCTTACCAACTTGCAATATTATTGATCAAATATCATATGTAATCCAAAATCATTCAACTTGGATACCAAAAGTAAGTTTCTCAGTCTTGGAATGTGAAAAATATTATCATCCCATTACTAGAACAAAATTGTACCTTACCAACAATTTGTGAGTAGTGTTGTCACCAAGGAAAACTTCTCCTCCATTGTAAAGTTTGTATGACAAGAACTAGTCCTCATATGAGAGTCATATGGTAGAACAACATACAAGCCCGATTGAGTAAATAATCATCATTAATGAGTGTTAGTAAAATAAAATGCTGATTATCACCATCATTTAAAGATTATATGTGGAGGAATCATCATAGGATTTTTTTTTTTTTTTGCATTCCTTCTTCATATGCCCTCTCTTTCTATAATTTTAACACTTTACTCTTCCTTGGAGTTTCAGATTGTCCTTTTGATTTTAATATGTCTTTCAATTTCTTCCCCATCCTCTTAGGCCTGCTTCCCGATGTGTGCCTTTGGCTTGATGCAAGGCATCTTACAGTCCTCATCCATGGATTTCCTTCTCATTTTCCTTTGAAAAATTAGTAATAAGACTATCATCTTTGACTCTACACCATTATGACTAATAACAAAAAATAATTTTTTTTGAAGATTTGAGTAAAGAACATAGTATTAAGATACATTTATCTTCTTCCTCAAGCTTAACATCTATTGAAACTATATTTGGTTCAAAATCAAGTTAGAAGAATTTAAATATTTTACAACATAATTACCATCTTTCTTTTTTAAAGAATATAAGCATCTTTTGAGATCTACAATTTATTATTTAAACTTTTGGTTTGATAGATATCACCTATCTTCTTCTATAATGCAAATATGGTAGTCTCCTTTGAGAATATTCAATAGGATACAATTTTTAATACACAATTGAATGGTTCCTTGTCCCTTCTTATCCAACCTTTTCCAATCATCATCACACATTGCAATAGGCTTAGCTTCTTTTGCAACAAGTTTCCATCAATCCTTCTCTTCCAAGAAATCTTTCATCTTTAGTTTCTAATTCATACTTAGCTCCATTAAAATTTTCAATCTCTAATTGAGAGTTAGAGGGTATGCTTTCCAGTCAATTCACAAATATGCAAACCCATTCAAATCAAAAGCTCATATTGCAGCCAAGAAAACCGTCAACACTCAAGAAATGTGTCCCCTTTTCAATATAACCTAGGATTTGATACTAAATGATGTTAAAACAAGGTAAACTACTACAAATGCAAGCTCTTCAAAGAGTGAAAATATTGTTTTTATTAATGAAACTTTGGGTTAACCATTATTAAATTATGTAAAAGTATATATAATAAATAGAAATCAACAAACTATAAAATTTTGACACATAATTTAATAGATATGTGTGGATAAACCATTGTGGGAAAAACTCCATCATCAAAGAGAGACTCAAGTATGTATTAAACTTCAATACAAAATATATATGCTACAGACTTCTCTATTCAAGTAGATAAAATTTTGGTAGCATCTACATACCTACAAATAACCCATAAAACTACCATCTCATGCCTCTAATTTATAGAACAATGGGAGAGGAAAACCACATATGGATTTGTAAAATAATAAACTATCAAAACCATGATTTCATGCAAAAACCAACACCACACATGAAGAGAATATTTTAAAAATAATAAATCAACAACAAACAACATCTTTGACTCATACCTACCTCATATTGACACACCTCTAAAAAATGATGCCCATCTCCAAGAACAAACTCACATGGGATCTTATTTCTAAATGCAAAGATGCTCCACTCCCTCTTGTAGCCCCTAGGATTGGGAAAGTAGTGTTTAAATGTTATTATTTCAACTTGTAACTCCCACCATCATGCTCCACCTCCTTTATGAATGGCACTACTACTAATATTTGAAGTCAACCTAGAAAACAATAATATTTCTCAACAACATGATTATCAAGTACCCATTCCAAGATTGTTGGAGATCAACATTAGTACATTATGATTGCAATTAAAATATCACACTTTCCTAACAAATTTGAGATTCATTCCAATTGATTATGTGATGTGATCAATAAAGTAGATTTTATAATAATTAATAATTGAATCTATGCCATTATGAAAAATTGATCGAGAATGATGTCTTTAAACATACAACCCTAAACACACAACTCAAAACCTTTTAAAACTTAAGGTCACATAAAATAACTAAGTCTAAAATACTAAAATCATACATTAACAATTCACACAAAATAGCATTAATATAAAAATAAAGAGTGGTATATGCATTTTTCTCTACTATTTACTTTCCTATGATAATACAATGATTGAAAACTAAGTTAGTATCTCTGTTCAACTTTGATCTAAATAACTACCTTTTATCCAAATAAGAGACGTTTAAGGTTTAACCCCATCCCACAAATATTTTGTTACACTAAGTAGCTCTTTCTCTATACTATAATTTTGTAGAGTATAATCCATAAGGCAAATTGATTGCTTTGGTATTAATAATAGTCATCAACGCTCTTAAAAATAGTCGTCAATGCTTAGTTGTGTGTTTTTGAAGAAGAGGTGTGGATATAAATCATGCATACATAGATGATATGTTAGTGACCGAGTGAACCAATAAAATAGAAAATCTCCTCAAATTCATTACAAGTATGAAAGATGAGTCAAATTACAATTTCTCAAAGATGAAGATGATCATTCACATCAATAATCACATTGTCTACCTTATGAAAATGATAATGTCTAGCTTACTTATGAAAATAATAGGATCGACTAAGCGACTAGAAAATCTCCTCAAATTCATCACAAATATGAAAAATGAATTGAATTACAATTTCTTAAAGAAGAAGATGGTTATTCACACGACATTCCTTTGATCAATATATTAATACCTACACAAAATAACTTAAAATATAAAAATAAAAGAATGTCGAATACACTTTTGTCTGCTACCTATTTACTATTGAAAATTAAAGATAATAATACGACGATGGAGAACAAAGTAAGTTTGTCTACCTCAACTCTCATCAAAATATATATTTTTTCAATATAAAATAAATAAATAATAAAATTAACCACCTTTTACCCCAAATGACAGGGATATGCGCAGTCCACAAAATATTTTGTTTCACTAGGTAGTTCTGTCTCTGCGCTAGAATTCTGTAGACTGTAATCCTCAAGCATGTTGATTACTTTGGTATTAATTGTAGTCGCCAACGCTCAGTTGTGTGCCTATGGAAGAGAAATTGTGGATATAAGTCATGCATACAGGGATGATATGCCAGTGGGCGAGTCAGCCGAGGGGCTAGGAAATCCCCTTAAACTCGTTGCAAGTATGAAGAATGGGTCGGATTACAATTTCTCAGAGATGAAGATGATCGTTCACACCGGCACTCACGTTGACTCCCCTGCTCATTTCTATCAGGAGTATTATGAAGCTGGCTTGGACGTGGATACCCTCGATCTCTATACTCTCAACGGTAAATTTACTGTTAATGGGTACTACTACTTTCTAAACTAGTTACCCCTGGCAAATGGGTTTTGTGAATACTCTCTGCAGTAACATTTTTAACCTGGGAGCTGGCTACCTCGTCATATTACAAAAGATTCGAAGTTAGAATAAGTGGACCATCTCACTACTAGACCACAGCCCAAAAGACAACCCAAGAGTTCTTTTATCCATTATATGGTGCTCTGCAAGTACTGAATAAACTTACTGGTTGGTTTTTGCTATAAGATAAAATTCGTTTCATGTTCTTTTTTTTCTCTCTTTTTAAAAAAAAATTGTGTTAATCAGGTTTCAGTTATATGCCATGCCAAAAATAAAATTTGGCATCAGAAGAATATACAGCCCATTTAATTTATTCCCTCCTTGGCACCTATTTAATATGGCTGAATTAATGATTTTTTTTAATAATATCTATGAGACCAGACAGTCTATGAAGCGCAAAGATTAA
Source organism: Sequoia sempervirens (assembly GCA_007258455.2). NCBI lineage: Eukaryota > Viridiplantae > Streptophyta > Pinopsida > Cupressales > Cupressaceae > Sequoia > Sequoia sempervirens. Next base: position 9,028 of record VDFB02038362.1, read on the forward strand.
AAACAACTTTGCTTTGCACCTGAACACCCTCCTTAGGTGCCACCCCAGCTATTCCTAATTGGCTGCTATTTCCTTTGGAAGCTTGGATCTTCTGCTATGAATCTTGGTCAAAAAGCCTGCAGTTTGAATTAGTCTCTCCTCTTCAAATAAGGCAGTCAAGGAGTCAGCTTTCAAGATGTCAGTGTAATTGATCTAGATCTGTATAAGCTAGACACTCTATGACATAGTGCCATTTTGTTTCCATTGATCTTAAATTGCAAAAATGACATATCCTATTCATCTAATTTTCTTTGGGTGTTGTCCACCTTCTAGTTTCACACCTAAGATGATGCGAGCTAGTCCTTAGCCAAGCTATTTAGCATTTTTTCACTTATCATTTTATTTCCACTCTCATATATATTTTTGCTTGTGGTTACATGTGGGATTGACTTCTCTAACTTTGTGTTCTCTCTTTCACTTGAATTGTCTTGTGCCCATGGTTGTTGACTTTTTCTCTCACATATCTTTTGATTCCCTTATTGTTGTGCAGGAACTCTTGCATGCTAATGTTCCATTTACTCATCCACTTGGTTTGTTTCATCCGTGTGCTCTTTCTTTTGCTTAACTTCTCCTCACTGCTATTTTGGGCTAATGATGAGATTGTATGCTCTCTAATATTTTTTTGATAACTTAGCAATTGGATTAAAGTTGATGCCTTCAATAGGAAAGTATCTTCCACAAATAAGATCTCAAGTGGAATTGAAGCTTTAGTTTTGAAATTTCTTGTGATTAAATGCTTTTGTAACCTCTCTACAAGATCTATTTTGTAGCAAGTATAAAGCTTTCCAGCCCCCTTGTATTCTTTTTGTCCTACAGGCCTCCCAATTGAGTTAATTGTTAAAATGTAGACCAAGGTAAGTTTATTCATCCACCACTTGCAAGTGACTTCCTTCAAATACGAAGTAAATTTGCCTCTTTTTTGCCACAAGATGAAGATCATGACACCTTGGTTTTACTGGTGTTCACTTACATCCCTACTTCTTGATAGAACAATTCCAGACCTCTCAAGTGCTCTTTCAAGCTATGTGCTGTTTTTTCCATTAAAATAAGGTCATCTGCATATAGAAGCAGCTTTATTACATAGATGGCTAAGTGGACACCTCCCCCTCTATATTTTTTTCATCGCTTCTCTAATTTGTCTATGTATAGTCCAAACAAAGTGGGGGATAACGAAGATCCTTGCTTGACACCAATGTCGCTTCTGAAGCATTCAGATGATCCTTTCCTTGTTCTGATTTTGGTTCAGACCGGATCATAGGGCCTATGAACCATTGCCTTGTACCTCTCTAGAATTCCAAACCCTTCCATTTTGCTCCAAAGTTTGTGTTTAGGGATAGTGTTGAATGCTTTCTTAAAATGATAAATTTGGAGTGTTTTGGTTTGAAACCTGCTTTCCCTTTCACCCTTTTTCCTTCCTTTTCTTTCTCAATAGCTAATTTGTATTCTACCATACTCCCAAAAAGTTTTCCAAACAACAGGTTAATCATTATTGTACAATAATTTGATGGGTTGTTGACATCTCCACTTTTGAGGAGAGGAATGACAACAGTGGTTGTCCAATCTGCTGGAAAGCCATTTTGAATGAACGCATTCAATATGCTTGCATGGTGTTTTTTTTCTAGGGATTTGAAGTAGTAATAGACATGTGGAAAACATGTGAGCACTTGCAATTTAAATGTACCCGGGACCTATATCATCTCTTTTTGACTTGCTTGCCTGGGTTTTTCAATAATCTGTTCAATCCTGGGTCAAACTAGGAGGAGATGCATTTAAAACTTATGTCTCAAAATTGATCTTTTTTCTCATTTTTTCACTTTCAGGCAGCATGATTCCTTTATCTTATCGGAATCTAGGTCTATCAAAATGAATGTGATAATCTGTAAAGTTACATTATGATTTATATCCTATTTAACATGCTGCGGTTGGTGTATAGGGCCACACCTGTGAGAATTCACCCTTCTTACCCATTTGATCTTTGACCTTTCACTAAGCTCATGAGTAAATGGGCTTTACTGATTCACATAACTAGAGTGGTAGGTGCCAACCCAGTAGGACACTAAGAGATTTTAAATCAATATAATAGATGCTTTGAGCCCATAGGCATCCATACCTGTCCAAATGAAAAGAATGGGACTCTTTAACCCTCTAGGGCTCTAGGAATATTCAAATGACTATAATGGGATGCTTGAATCCCTTAGAACTGTAGGTCTGTCCAAATGAATTACTGAATGTGTCAATCATGAAAGAATCTAGATCTGTTCATACCGGATTTTAAACTCTTAATGGGCTTTAGTTCGAACAAAAAATCAGCAGCAATAGATCAACAAATGAGCATGAAATATACAAATAAGTATTAATTGTGTAATCACATACCATATATCTTAATGAAAAGTAGAACTTAAATAACAACTCAAGCAATGAAATACCAATATAAATAACTTAAATAAAATGATTCAAGCAGTGGAAGACCAATATAGATATCTTCTAGAGTGATAGTGTTGCCTTTCTGTAAAGCTGATGTCAGTTGCCAATTGCATACTGATTAGAGCACAAAATCCTCAAAGTATATTGCGGAGTACAGTCTATGTTGCAAGTCAGTACTGGTTAACTTGGACCATCTTTGCATAAATGATATAGAATGCTGCACTTTTATGGGTTGGATTTTCACTTTTCCATGCTCCTCATGTCACTCTCCATACTGCTGATGCTATCCCTATATTAACTGTTTTTCTTCCAATTACAGCACAATATCCCTAAATTTGTGGCAGCAGAATAATGCATGTGATGAAGTAAATCACACAAAATAATAACGAATATGCTTCATGGCTTAATACTTATACATGGGGCTAATGGTATTAAATGCAGGTCAAATGACTTCATCACGTTCGTTGCTAGATATCATTAGATCAAACATTAATTACAGCAAGTTCAAAAATAGCTTGAGTCCTTATTGTATAATGATAGGGTCTTGTTACCTATTATTGGAAACTTTTGAGACATATGAAACTGTCTTGAATTTCATTTTACTTGGGTCTTTCCTAAATAACCTTAAACAGGTACATGCATGGAGAATCACCATCTAATCCCATGTATCTAGGAGAATAAGCTGGCAAGAAGTAGCAAACGACTATATATATTCAACTAATGGTATCCGTGCCTATTTAAGGTTGCATATGAATGTAGCTTCCACATTTGAACACTAGAACCAAGCAATAGGGAAAATACTTCAATTCCTTTAGAGCATGCCTTTAATTCCTTTAGACCATGTGGAGTTTTATTTTGTGGATGAAGAACAATGATTAATTATCATGGAAAGCGACGAGTTTAACTAGTTCCATGCATCTTCTAGGTGAGGGTGGTGCGATTGTTGTGAATAGCATTATGACATGTGAGTAGGGGTATACAATTGCCATACTTGTGAATCATTGTAGAGATAAGGGCATTGTAATCTATGTTACCAGTCCGTAGGTACCCAGGCTTGGGTTCCGGTCTGGTCTGGTCTACGCAGGTACCTAGGCTTGGGTCTGGTTCCCTTGTCGGTCCAGCCCTGCCAAACTCGGGTGGACCCAGGGTGTATCTGGTCCCTTCAAGTGCCTAGGTGTGTTTTTCAGTTTTTTTTGACCTTTTTTAATAATTTTTGACTTTGTTTTTTACTTTAAAATATAAAATAAAGCCTCCAACCCTAATTTATGCCTACTAAAACACCTAATAGGCAAAAGAAAACTCATTTATCAATTTGTGAATGAAAAAAAAAACTTTTTACCTCCATTGCTGAACTTATTTTCTTGCTTTCCATTGCATGAATAGAGTTGAAGATTGATCGTTGAACATTGGAAGTTGGTTGTTGTGCTATTCCTAAGCATTTGCAAGTGTTAAGTTTGTTGCCAAGATCATAGAGGAATATTTCTTCAAAAGAGGTAGGTTTTTTGGTTTTTTTTTTCTTCATTTTTTTTACAAACGAACTCTCTTGTTTTGTTTTGGAGTTTTTGGTTTGTTTTCGTTCTTCTAGGTATTTATAGCACATGCGTAATTTTTTAAAATGTATTGAGTTATTTAGTTTCAATACTTTGAATAAATGGAATGTGTTGTTTATTTAACTTGTTGCCTTAGGTATTACAATGGCAACCATTTCTAGCTCCACAAGCCAATTTCATTTCAAAACAATCCCAAACTCTCCCCTTTGGAAATATGTTGAAATGGTACAACTTCTAGGTGGTGGAGGTTATGTTTGGATTTGTGGTCATTGTAAAGTTAGAGATTCAAGCTCATATAGTTGAGTAAAAGGCCATTTGTGCAAGATCCCTGTACTAGGCATCAAATCTTGTCTAGGTGAAGATAATAAAGGCATTCTAGAAATATAAGTATTGGCATTTATTGAAGAGCAAGAAAAAGCAGACCAAGCAGTAGGTCATAGATCAAATCATCCTTCGATAAAGAAAGGATCTCGAGGGATGAAGCCCCCTACACCACCTTCTCATTTTCCACCTACAGAGAGCCATCCATTTATGTCCATACCTGAAGAGCAAACTGTGGCCTCTACACATAAGAGATCAAAGGGATCAGTGGAAATTTCATTTCAGAATGAGGCTAGAGAGATTGCCGATCAAGACATAGTGAGAAGTGTCTATGCGAATGGATTGACATTCAATGTTGTTCGCTCACCATATTGGCAAAAAAATGGTGAAATCTATTAATGAGGCTCCAAAAGGGTATAAGGGTCCTGGTTTTGAGAAGGTGTGTAGCACCTTATTAAATAAAGAGGTGAAATTTGTAGAGGAATCCTTGAAGCCCAGAAGGGATTCATGGATCGAAACAGGGGTGACCATTGTTTCTGATGGATGGAAAGATGCAAAAAATAACCCATTGATCAATTATTACAATGTCCCCTAAAGGGGCAATGTTTTTGAGAGCAGAGGATTATGAAGGAGAGGTGAAGGATGGTGCATTTATTGCTAACATTCTTTGCAAGCTATTGATGAAGTGGGCCCTCGAAATGTTGTGCAAGTTATAATAGAAAATGCAAAAAATTGTAGGGCTGCTGGGTTATTGGTTGGGGAGCGGTATTCACACATTTTTTGGACACCTTGTGCTATCCACTCCTTCAACCTAATGCTACAAAAAATTGGCAACAAAATTGATTGGATCAAATAGGTGTATGTTGAGGCCGAAGACATCCAAATGTTCATCACCAACCACCATATGTCACAAGGCATATTTACAACATTCTCAAAATTAGAGCTATTGAAGGTAAATTAAATAATAAACATGTTTCACAATTCACTTTAGTATTATTTTTAATTTTTATAAATTTAAATTTTATTTTATTTTGATTTTCAAACAGGTTGTTGAGACCCGTTTTGCCTCCAACACAATTGTGTTGAGACGACTTGTGAAGATTTATAAGGCACTCTCTAACATGGTCATTGACCCTAATTGGTCCATATGGAGGCAATCTAGCATTGCAAGGGCAACAAAGGTTAAGCAAAGGATCCTAGATGACATTTGGTGGGATCATGTTGAGTATCCCCCTAGTTTCACTAAGCCCATATTGAGCATGATACATTATACTGACATGGATAAACCTTGTTTGGGTGAAGTATATGATGGTATCAACTCAATGATTAAGAAGATGAAAGCCATCATCAATGCAAAAGAGCAAGATCCTAAAGAAAAGTTCTTCAAAGAGCTACACAAAATCATTGTAGAGAGATGGAACAAAATGACCACTCCACTGCATCTTTTTACTTTTGCATTGAGTCCCAAATGCTATAGTGCTCAACTATTTTCTGTGAAAACAAGAGTTGCCCCATATAGAGATGTTGAAGTGGCTCAAGGGTACAAGGCAACACTTCGTAGACTCTTCACTAATCGTGACCAATGTGATGTATTGAGGGCTGAGTTCATGGGTTTTGCATGCTCCAGTGATTGTGCTCTTGATGCTCTTTGAGACAAGTACATGGTTGATGCTCATAGTTGGTGGTACTCCCATGGCCAAGCATACACGTACCTACAACCTCTTGCAACCAAAATTTTATTCCAAGTAAGTTTGATAGTCAAAATCTTTTTATCTTTAAAATTTAAGTTTTATATTTAATAATTTTATGTATATTTTAATTTTTCAATTTAATTAGTTAAATTTTGTAACTCTTAACTATTTAATTTGGTCTTAATAGGTTGCTAGTTCATCTTTATCTAAGAGGAATTGGAGTACATACTCCATCCACTCAATAAAGCGCAATAGATTACATTCAAAAAAGGTAGAGGACTTGGTGTATGTGCATTCAAACTTGCGGCTCCTTACACACAAACAAAGTGCCTACAAAGAAGGATACACAAGGAAGTGGGATATCGAGCCAAAGCGTCTTGACTTGGATGCTTCCACAAGCCACTTTTCTGCACTTGATGTTGATGATTACTATGAGCCAGCTAGTGAGCATGAGAGTGCTAGTGTCAGTGCCAGTGGTAGTGCTAGTGTGAGTGCCAGTGCCACTGGCACTATTTGTGGTTCTTCTAATTTACCACTACATGCATCATCTAATATGGATGTTGATGATGATATTTTTGATGACCCATATGATATTTGATCAATGATCAATGATGGTTGATTGTCGACACTTGACATTATTATGTTTGAACTTTAATATATATCATGACATTCAAGTTTCACTAATATTTTATTAGTTGACTATGAAATTGGTGGTGTATTTTGCTATGTTATTTGACTATTAATATGGTGGTGTATTTTTGAACTTAAT
>VDFB02038363.1:0-12543 GCA_007258455.2 Sequoia sempervirens
TTTTGACATAAATATTTAGTTTAGTTAAATATTGTAGTTTATTGTTCTCATTTGTAGTTTTCTCAATGTTCACCTTGTTTAATAGTGTTATCTTTTAGAAGGGATGATCCAACACATCCATATTATATCTATCCATATTAGAGATCAAATCAAGGATGCCAAGATGTGCAAGAAGAGAACATAAATTATTTTGCAAGAGAGTTTCATTATTACGACAATTAAAGGAAGCAACCAAAGAAAGAATAGAACAATCTCATAAAGATAATGTACATCCTTTCACACATGCACAAGTTGGGTTGTCTTGGGTGAGTTAAACAAATACCAAGAAGCTCTATTTTACTTAAGGCACCTAAATTTGATGGTCTTGAACAATATATAATATATATACATGGGTCAATATGATGTATTTGTAACTGTTGTACCTTGCACTCACGCCCCATTTTGTTTCTGACAAAATGAGGACCCTGTCTCTTCTTTCTGTGTGTTGTTTTCTCTCATCCTTACCTTATTGTCTTTTATTTCTTTCTGTTTCAAACATTTTACTTTTCTCCTTCCTTTCCTTTCCTTTTCTTTCCTTCTTCCTTTGTGTTTCCCCTTTCTTCTAAGTATCTTGTCAAGTTGTGGGATTTTGGGATTCTCCATACTAGCATGCCAAATGGGTTGAGCCCGATCTTTGATGCTAGTTAGATGATCCATGTTGTTCATCACCAATTCGAATGTTTGCATGTCAATATATTCATTGAAGTAAACACCCAACTCTAAAATCTCGACAATGACGACATCTTGTCACCTCGATTATCATGTCAATCACATCCATCAAATGTATTCAATTTCCCAATAGTGTATTTTGTTGTAGTATGAGTTAAATAGGTGTACTCCTAAGGAGGAGTAATCAGATTTTTTGATCTTTGTCATTGATGTCAAAGGGGGAGAGAAAGTCATGTGAAAATAGTAAGCAAAGGAAGAAAAGGCGTTCTTCCAAAATATTGTGTAGGTTGTTGTCCTTGATGGTTTTTCACATCATGTGTTGCCATCAATGAAAAAGGGGGAGATTGTTGCAAGTATGAGTAAGTTTGGTGGTGTTGTCATTAATGTTTTAATTGATGTCAACACAGTTCAGAATATTGTAGATTGTGCATGCATAGTTGAGATGTTGTGAGTACATGAAGCTATCCTTGTGATGTTGCAGATGTGCTGAAATGATGGATTTCCAAGTGCTTTTGAGAAATTTAATAAAGAGTGAAGTTAGAGTTATGTAAGTGTTCAAAATGTGCTCTAGTATGTGCTCTGCATTTCTCCTGTCTTGATCCTGTGCTTGTGCAGTTCCGAAGAGTTGTTGTTGATAATCTGATGGTGATATATACTGATCTATAGTCTCTGGTTTAATGGAATGTGAAAGTTGTGTTCACCAGTGTGTGAATTGTTCTGGCAGAGTTGATCTTCTATGAATTGAGAGAAATGTTTCTGCTCCATAGTCCTCTGTTGTTTTGTTTCAGGTCTTGTGGATTTGCAATATGTTGTGTAAAAGTGTTCTCTGGGTTCTCGAAAAAGTGTTTGTGGTTTGGTGATCCAAAATTTGAGTTTCAAAATTGTTGTATGTGTTTGCACGGTCTGGATGGACTAATGGAAGGAGTTCTGTATTTGAAGGTTTTTACACTTGTTGTGAATGTATTTGAAGGAACCTGAGACGTGTTCTTGTGCATGATGAAGCATGTTATATCATCCATGTGTTATCTTCTTGTTGGAAAACATGTACATCAATGTTCATTTGTGTTTTCATTACGTTTGGCCAACCTGGTGTTTACACTTCATATGAAGAATTAAAATTAATTAAGGAAGCATGTGGCTGATTTGAGACATTATTTTTTTGTCTTGGCTAAGTGTTTAATTGGTCCACTCTTATTCCTATCCACCATTAGAATGTTGAATTGCCGACCTAATTTGAATTTACGAAATGAAGCGTATGTGGCCAACCTTGGAGGAAGTTTCTAAGGTTGAAGATGGTATAAATGCAAGTTAAGTTGCGAAGGTTTAGATGATGCAACGTAACGAAGTAAGCCACAAGTGAAGAGAAGTGTACGAAAGTGAGTTGAGGCAACAATATTGTTGATCATCAAAGCTTGCACCTCTCTGACAGTCTTATGGGAAATTTAGTGAGTGGGGGACAAATTGCGTCTCACTGAATACCTCCAAGATTTTTATAGAAAGCCGACTCTTCTTTGGGGTTTTGAGATAAGGGGAGAAGGAAATGTAAACATAAAACATAAAAGGTGATGCACCAAATATTTTACAACATTTTAAACCCAAATCATTCCTATGAGTGATATAAATAGACACAAAATGCCACAACCATTCATTGTTGGAAAGAGAATGAACAACAAAGGCTAAATTCAAGCACAATGTAGACTCTCAAATATTTCTGCAAGTAGTGTTCATTAATGTCCGATCAAACATAAAGATTTCTTCGATTAACAAAACAATATTTTAGAAATCACATGAACTCTTCCTCCTAATACAACATAGTACAATAAAATAACAACTTTCAGAAAAATAGAAAATTCCAATGACATAGTCCAATTTTCCTAAGCTACTACTCTATCACACAAGCATACAACATAGAAATAGGCTACTTAAACCATCTAGATATAGCTTGCAAGACAAAGTGTTTCACTTAGAATGATAATATGAAGAAAGAAAGCTTGAAAAAGGCCATACATGCATAGTCTCAACAAATTATCCTCAATAGTTTGTGCTTTTAAATATCAAATGAACTTTGAAATAGAGGTTGAATTCCAATCCGACAATAGTTTAAATCTTAATGGATATAACATTCCAAATTAAAGTAGTTCTACAAGTTGCTTCTAAAAATAATTCTAAAAACCCTAAGAAAACTAAAGAAACTTTTCTTAGCAAAGAAATTGTAACTTGGAATCCAACCCCTCATTGTGTCATCGCCCTCCTTATATAGCCACCAAGAGAAGATAACACTACCTCAACACAGAAGTAATTGCTACCAAATGTTGATGCTTGATAGCTTGCAATCTAATCGTAGATCCTTAGTTAGGTTGCAAATATATTTTCTCATTAATTCCCAGTTGTTGCATTAATGTCATTTAGATATTTAGCAAAGATGGGGGCCCATAAGTGATCAAATCCTAAGAAAATTATGGAAAAAGGGTTTTTTTGACTAATCACATTACCTCTGAGGCACCAACTCAAAATTTCCATTCCCAAAAACCAAGAAAAGAAAGGCCAACAAGCTTTGACAGACTCCCAAAAGATATCATCATACAAGAGGCACAATCCTCATGTAGCGAAGAGATGACACGTCATGCGGGCGGAGATCATATGTTTTTTGAAAAAATGTTTTGGAGGAAACTTCTGCCAAACTGACGCGTGTCTTGGGCCCTCCTTTGAAAGGAAAATGATAAAAGAAAGCTGTGCAACCACCACGTGGATCATTTCCCATCTTTCTGACCGACCTTGCATAAACCCAGACATCTCTGAAGCCAAAAAAACAAAAGAAGCCGAAGATTGAAAGACTAAGGAAAAGAAAAAAAATTCATAGTTTTGGCAACTCACAGGGCCCTTCACTCGCAGAGGTACAAACCCAACTCTCTGGAAATTCCTAGAGTTTAAGGAAAGAGGAGTGTTGCACCTGTCATTCTAAGTCATTCTTCTTCAGTTGGTAAGGGCATACTGTGAAGAAGCTTGTACGCTTGGTCAAGCTGGAAGACCTTGAAAGACACGATTCACCATCTTGCAGTAACCACTCCAAGGTAATGAAAAAGGCGAGAAAGGCAAAAAATATCGCACTCAATTTCATCGGCTGTATGTGTTGTACTTGAACTCAGAAGCTCTGTGAAAGTACGATCCTTTTGTTTGATATCTTACATAATATGTTCTACTGTCTGCACATCTCTATCTAGGGAGAAAAATGGAGGTAGCCCATAATTGATCAAGACATTGAAATCCTTTTTTATCTCTTCAACTCTCCTTACCAACACCATTGGGAAATTTTTGCACTTTTTGGGGACCTTGTGGGAGTTGAAAAACTCACTTTCTTTAATGGAAGCAATTCTTCGATCAGGAATTCTGACATCTTTTAGGACTTCATCGAAAGCCACACAAATCCTGGAAATTAAACTTTGTGATTTCGCCAATCCAGAGTCATATGTCTGCAAAATATGATGAACCATCAAGCCAATCTTTCCATTTATTTCTCAAACATCCCTCAAGAATTACAAGACAGGCTGGAGAATAGGGACTACAACTGCAATCCGCTCCCAATGCGAAGATACCAATCTTTTAGTAGTGGGAGAGACCCAACTTTCTATGCAATAGCTAGCTCCTGGCTGAGCTAAATCTCTTTGTTTCACGCATTATCCTCTACTTGATCTCTCTCCTTCAGAGTGTTTTCTATTTTGGAGCTTATTCTTCTTATCTCTAGGTCACGGGTCTGCAAAGTGGATACAGCTTCTTATTTTTCCAGCTTCAATCTTTCTACCTCTACTTGTGTCTTCCTGACACTGTCAGAAGCTTGGGATCAAACACTATCCACTCCTTATGTAGGTTTTCATGAGAACTTATGTATTCCATGTTGGTTTGATGCTGGATGGCGAGGTCAACTTTTAATCCCTCAATTTTGGCATGTAGCTAAACTTGTTGGCTCTGTGCTTCTTCGAGAAATTTTGAGGTTTCCCCTTACTTACCTTAAATCTGAATTATGTTGGCCATCTCAACATCCTTGGAATTGATTTCAGTGTGCAACCTATCCATTGTTTCCCTCACATTAACCAAATCTACCTCACACTTCTACAACCTCCTGCCCAACTTTTCATAGTCTACTTATACTACCTGCTGGGTGGTTTTAGCCAAGACCACCTTGTCACACAGATGAGTTTCATTCAGATCTAGGCCTGTTGTCCAGATGTCGTAATCCTCCATCTGCATCTTCCCCTCGGGCTTTTCCATGAGTAGTTTCATGGTGCTAATTAGGAGAGAATTCCACTACTCATTGTAGCAATCCTCAATTTTCTTAGTAGTTGGAAACTCAATGTTCTTTAATAGTCGTCTCTATTTAGCATTTTTTCAGGCCAACTTGGTTGTATTGAAATGATCCTAGAGCGTTTGAGGGACATTGACATTTTGTGTTGCAATAGGGGCACCTGGAGGAAAACCAAACAGGTTAACAGAGGGGGAGACCTCGATGTATGAGCAAGTGGCAAAGTGAAAGGGAGCATTATCATGGAAATGGATGGCAAACTGAGCTGAGACTGAGCAAGGGACTTGCCAGTAGGGGTGAAGAGAGAAAAGGTTGGGCAGAAAGGTGTTTTCTTAAAAAATTATGGGAAAGGAGTGGGGGTTAGCATGGATGTTTCAGCTCTTTCTGGAGAGGCCATTGATAGGGTGATCAAACAGTCAACAACAGCCAAGGCAGATGCTGCTCACTTGGGCTATGGGGTAATTTCTAGGGGTTTACTACAAACAAGAAGGGGTGTATTCAAGATTAACAAGTTAGGGTCCAAGGACAAAGAATTCCTTTCCATGAGAGAAGGAAAGGGGGTAACCAAAGATGCTAAAACAGGAAGAAGAGAGGGAATGAAACTTACCTGGACCGTAGTAGTCGACACATCTTGTAGGGTAGACTCCACTTCTTCTTCTCCTCAGGTTAATGTGTCGGATATGCCTAGATCTTGGACTTGCCTTCTCTTTTCACGACTGGAACCAACATGTTCTAATCTCCTGGCCATCAAGCCCTCCGAAACTTGGTCATCAACTATTGCAGCGGATGACGCTCTCGAAGACCGCCGGGCTCCCTTTCCTTTACTTTGGGCACTAGAGGAGGATGGAGTCATGAATCCATTTGCTTTAAATCCCTATGACCATCAGATTCTTAAGGTTGAGAAACCCGATGCAAAATTTCTTCCTCATCAATTTCTTGGTTGGTCTCTGGATTGTTGTTATCAGTGTCGGCCTCCTTATCGTTTATCTCCTCAAAATATTCATCCTATTCAAATTGTCCAACAGGAAGATTAAGGCACCGCAACTCCTATTGAAACCTCCAGATGTTTTCCTTCTTTCTCTCCGACCAGCCCTTTTTTCTGCAATTGCGCATTGATAGATTTTTTTATCAGAAGGTTCCTGTCATACGGTACCTTTGGTGTGTAGAAGCTTAGCCATTCTGGTCATTTGAAAGGAATGTGTTTCAATTTTATGTACACCTCAGCACTTTCCCAAGTCGAATTCTTCCTCCTCTCAAAGTTTTCTCGCTCTTCATGTCTTACACAAAAAATTCCTCATGGGTTGTAGTCCCACTTATCACAGATGAGGACCAGACCTAAGGCTGCTAATAGATCCCTGAGCTCCTCTTCACAAAATCACTTCATCAGCAATACTCGACTGTTAGCAATATTGAGGGGAAGTGAATATAACTTCATTTTGTTTCTTCCAGCATTGTAAATCTTGTTGACAACAGTCACTTGGTGGCACACCTCTAAAACAAAGACTTAGTTTGTCACAAATCTGGGGAGTTGAAAAGACTCATCAGGAAAGCTATGGAATCTGATAAATGTGAAGTTCGCGCCCATGAAATAATCCACTTAGTTCAGTGATATCTTCATCCATTATAGGACCTCAAGTGAGAAACGCTCAATAGGGGATGAGGCAACAATTCTTGTAGCACTAGCCTTAAAAAATAATCTGCAAACCAATAATATCCCCCTGTTCTAGAAAGTATATGGGTCCACATAGAAACTGGCTAGAGAGAGACCCTTTCATCCAGCCTAGACATTGGTACATTTCTCCCCATCCATTCATAATTCTAATGTAAAACTAAATGGGCCAAGAAAGAGGGATACATAAATTTGGAATCGGTTCTATAATTCTTCAGCTGGATAAACATGTTTCTAGCTATTATCTCGGCAAAATCATAGTGCCTTTGGTTCTTTTCTCTCTTTAGTACAAAGGCTAGATCGAACTAAAAAGGAATAACCTGAGCATCGCCATCAAGACCAAAGACCCAGGCCAGCATCGAGAACACTGACTATGTGTCTCTCTTGAATTTATTGTATGAAAGAGGAAAGGAAAAATGACCTCTATTTGTTCATTCCTTGGTTTCTTCTTCATAAAAATCTATTCTTATGGCCTTTTCTTCCATCTATCATGATGTCATGTCAGTAATACCATTGTCTCTGTCATGGGATGCTATGTCTCTACCTCCTCTTTTTACAAGCATCCCGCGATTGCCTTCTTACATAATTTGAATGGTCGCTCCTCCACTGTCGGGGCATTGGAAAATGACTTCCACCCAAAAACATTGGCATATCTAGGTCATTGACCTGAAGCTGAGGCTTGTCATCTAGACGTTGAGGGTTGTGCCATGACTGTTATCAAGAATTTGTAGAGAATTCCTTAGAAAAAATGGTTACTTGTCTTTTGCTTGAAAAGGAGAAAACCTACTTTGAGTGCAATTAATTCTCTGCTTGTACGCTTATAATAGTTAAGTTTGCATACAGTTGCCAGCCAATCCGCGCTTCTACTGCAAATGTTTGCAGGCGATACATGTGAACGCGATATGCAGCCATCCCTGAGGAATGCCGAGAATGTTGTAGGGATGGAAATAGTACATTCTCGCCGCCACCTCTTTACAAATGAATTGCTTGCATTGAAGTGTGCTGCCTTTTGCTATGCTGGGGAATGTATTTGGAAGGCGATGTAAAGGTATTAACCTAAAAAGATGTCTAAATGCGTAAATTACCAAACCCACGAAACCACATAAAAGCGGACAATTTTTTAAGAAAAAAACAAATATTCAATATACCAAATATTAAATAATTATATACATTCATATACTTCATTTCCTTACAACGCAAATGACATAACCAACTTTGTTCTTTGGGGCACGCGAGGTCACATCGAATTAAACATTACAAAGCATCAACACATAAGATACCATTCTAACAACAAAGGAACTATTAATGACAACATTAGATATATACATAGATTCCATCATAAGGTAAAACCATGAGGAATCACATAGCCAAATAAAGATACAAAGTTGATAACTATATTACAACATCTTCCAAATTATACATCATATCCATATACATAATTTACATCATGATTCCCAATCATGTGGGATGAATACAATCTACAAGATTTATAAACAAAGTATAAAGATCTTCTGATACAAAACTTCAACAGGATGAGACTGGGCCAACGAACGCTGATGGGGAACCCAACGGTGTGCAGAGCACGTTCCACCCGACCACCCCCGTGCTAAGAGGTGACAAAGAAGTAACTCTGACCAAGATTGTCAACTGACAAGAACTGAGGTACAAACATAACAAGAAGTACCAACATAGAGCCATAACACAATACTCCAAATTGCAATAAAGACAATACAATAACATCATATCACAGGACCATAAGAGTACAAGATCTTAAGTCAAATATCAATGAGATCATACAAGACCACAAAGTACACCAAAGATGTATCAAGACAATATTCCATAAATCAAAATAAATCCATTTAACAACAATCTAAACCAACTCCCATAACATACTTCCAGAGGAACAAAATAAAGTAAAACACATGGGCAACTAGGGGAGAGTGTCATCGCATAGTCCTACATGGGCTATCCTGTGCTCTTCCTCCCAACTGGAGGCGTCGGTCCCATCTATGGCTATCTTGTGCCCTTCCTCCCAACTGGAGGCGCGGGTCCCATCTATGGCTATCTTGTGCCCTTCCTCCCAACTGGAGGCACCGGTCCATAGGGTGACTCATGCGGAGCCGTAAACCTCTCCTAAAGACGAGGTTACGACCTTGCCGACCACGACCTTCTTAGCCTTCCATTAGTCTACGGAAGCACTAATGAAGACGAGGCATCCATATTTTAAATCTTATAATGATATTACTACCCAACCCTCCTAAGTTAATTATTAGGTTTTCACTTGATTACTAACTCACTCGTGGGTTATCCTGTGCCCTTCCCCTTAAATGGGGCGTCGGCCCCCACGAGGAGCCACTCTCCCTAGAGACCCAACCAAACCAAAAAGGAACAGGGGTTGTACCATCACAATCATGCACATTGAAATACAACAATAATAACATGCGAGACATAACCCATCTCGCTAAATGAGTACATTATCAAAATCTCACAAGTCTATACGCCCCGTTCTCAAATCATGACATATCAAATACTCATAAGAAAAAGGCATAAATCCAACAAAATCACAATCCTTTGGAAGACTACAGTTTTAGAATACTTTCATAAAATTAACAGGGTTCCCACACTAATGAACTAACAATGTCCCGAACCCAACAAGTCTACAAGACTCAACTTCATAAAAAGATAACTTATTTAATTCCATAGTAAATTCCATTTCCACAATATACACATTAAAACAAGAATTAAATAATCAATGCTGACATATATTCATAAATTGCCTTTTTACTATATTATCATATTAAAGTTCATAATTTAACAAATTAATAAAAATTCCTTTCTATTTTCATATTTTCATTGCTATAATAAAATTTTGTTTTATTCAAACCAGAAAAAGAAACAATCTGTTTACAGACAGAATTAATTAATTAATTTATCAGTTAAATTGGTGACTTAAAAAAAAATATATAATTAAATGAATTAATAAATATATAAATATATATATATTTATAAATGCATATACATACATTATAAATTAAAAAGAATTTTTGTTTTTAAAAAAAATAAAGCACATGTTTTCGAAGTAAGGACCATCCCAAAGGCACGGGGTTATACCCAGCCACGGACAGTCCGAAGGACTGCCGTGGACAGTTCGCAGACTACCGCACCAGTACAGAGGCCAGCTGGGTGGTGGATACGGCCGAGGCCGAACCACCACTCAGTCAGGGGTTTATAATGCTGAGAAAATCGATAAGGTCGATGGAAGTACGGCGAAACTCAAAAACTTAGAATTAAATTCACATTTAACATTTATTTATATATATGTGTATATATATATACATATATATACTATATTTTAAATATTTCGAAAATAGGGAATGATAATCAACTGTACAAGTTAAGGTATTTGTAAAATATGTATATATTAATGAGAATATACACAACCCAGAATTCACAGTAAGGGGATTATTCTTTATTTATTTATTTTTCAGAGCAAAATTACAGTAATACTTTTTATTTCTAGAACCCAACCAAAATTTCATTTTAACAAACAACAATCCTGATCCCCAGTAAAATTTCTTCTAATTGAATAATAGTCCAAAACATTTCTAAAAACCCCGAAGAATTTTCTTTCCTTGCACATTTAATTTCAAACCTCAAGAGGAAATTTCATTCACAAAAAGACAATTTTTATTTCATTTGTTGCTATAGGAAGAAGATAATTAAAAAGGAGAAAAAGAACCTGGGCGTCCTGTGCCTATAGAGGATCTGTGGAAGCTTTTTCCTGAGCTTGATCAAATCCTTTCTACAGAGTTATCCCTTCGCTGCCGAATGTTTCTAGCAATAGATCTAGAACCTCCCTCAGACTGAACCTTCTTCTTTAATAAATTCTCTGGAAAAATAGAAAGAGAATGCAATACTCCTCCAGAATGACAGAAAAGATGTATGCAAAATTTCTCCAGAATCCCAAAAAGAGAATGCAACCCCCATACAAAGAAAACCCCTAAATAAAATCAACACTCAAAAGTCTTTTCCGTTTCCTCTTCCCGTGAATACCAGAAGTCACTTCTCCATAAATAAATAAAATTTAAATATATTCAAATCCACAAAATTTAACTTTTTATTTATTTATTTATTTATCATCTCCACAAACACTTTATTAAATAATCACATGCCCATTAAAATAATTGAAATCAACCATTTGCAAGATTTTCTCAAAATAAATTTAATATTTTCACAAACTACTACTAACATTTATTTATTTATTATTATTTTATGCTTTATTTTATTAATTGTTTAATTATTTAAATCACAACATAAAACCATACACCACATTAGATAAGTCATAAAATCACAGTTACATACAAAGACTAACGTAACAACAAAATGGCTATGACCAAGATGCACAAAACCAAGAAGGTACAAGACAGTTGACATCTTGGGACAGGTTACTTCCATGTCACCTTTGTTCAACTACCTGCCATTGGGTTGGTTCAATGCTCGCCCTTTCCTATCGAAATAGGTGGAATCGAGTCTTATTCCTGCAAAGCCTGCATCCAACAAGGTGATACACAACATATATATATATATATATACATATATATAATCAATTACAAAGCATCGTGAGAAGGATTTGTAGTGTAGCAGGGCACTTGCAAACGAGTGATGCTACCTTATCCCCTCACCAAATCATATAATCATCTATTGCATTATAGAATTACATTAATTCGCATCAACATCATCAATTACTATTCTCTAGCCTACTGCATTCCAATTAACTCCATCAAAATAATCATAATAAAAATCTCATTATAATATCCATGGCATCATAAGAGTAATATAATCAGTAACATTCTAAACTACCATAACATAACATCAACAGTATTATCAAAACCACAATGTGCCAAACAAAACCATAGAGAATGTCAAGAACAAGCAGTAACATGAGGGGTATTACAAAAGATGTGACCATTAATTTTTCAAAGTTTTTAGCACATTAATCCATGTCTTTTCTCATTAGTAAGTTGGTCAACGTTGATGATGGTGAAGGACCAATGTTAACAATCGGCGTATGAGAGAATTTACTCCCAACGCCCAAATTTATTTCTTAGGGCATTTCATCTGATCCTTCGTATGATTTATCTACCTTACTTTGTTTTGTCTCAAAAATTTATGTTGTCATCTAGCCAAAAATAGACATTTCATTGGTTGAATTTGTCAGCTCGCCTTTTCTATATATAGCTATGCCACCTTTTGCAACATCCATTCGAACATATAGTCTCTTTAAGTTAGCTAGCTTTTTGCTTATTCCCATTCCACCATAATTCGTTGCTTTATCAGAATGTATGTTGGCTTAGGCACTCCCATCTGGCTTCTTCCTAGGATACCGCAATATAGCTTTGTGGGAGAGGTCACTAGTGACTGAATCAGGCATCTGGTGAAGAAATGCGACCCCCTTATCATGGTAGTGTTCAAATAGGTAGTTGGTGCAAACTTCATTACTGACGAGAACCAGCTTCAGAGCAACTACAACATGCTTTCTCACATCATGGCTTCATTGTTGGACCTGAATGTGTCTAAACCCATGATAATTGAGTTGTGTCACAAGATGTTCAACACCTCGTTGATGGAAGGGCTTGGCAAGATAGTACAAGTGGCCATCCCTGGTGTTGGTATCCCAAGCGCTATGGACCTCCACATGCACATAGACTTCAACATAGATGCAACTTGGTTACCCTTCCTTTCTGATTTCCATACTATGGACATCAAGACTCATCACTACTCTTCTCAGCCAGTAGCTACTTTTCTATTGTTGGAGTATGGCATGGAACAGGTTTTGGGGCTACCCTAGAGGAAGCATTTTGACTTCCTA
>VDFB02038364.1:0-23308 GCA_007258455.2 Sequoia sempervirens
ATGAAGATCACACGCCATGCAAACAATCTTATTATACAGTCATTATTTTATCTCCAAATTAAAGTGAACATGGGTGTCTATTAATGAAGAGACTCAATTTTCAGAATAAGATAACGAGCAAAGACAGGTAGAGATTGTATAGTGGTTACAATAACTAATTAAGAACTTCTTTTTTTTTAACAGAACTGGTATACAAAGGGCGAGTAAGGAGAAAAACGCCAGACTGCATGAGTATCCTCTTTTCCTATAAATCAAGTATAATTAAATTGAAACAAGTACAAAGTTACCCTAAAAAGAGTTCATATTTTTTTCACATAGTCTTTGAAACAAAGTTTTGGGACAAGTTTAATTCAAACAAGAATTGAAATATAAATTGGTTTATTTCTATCGACGTGGTGTTAAAAATATCTTTCAACATGTAGACTCATGGGTAATTAATGGCTTGGTATAATATATTAAACAGTCATATAATTTTCTATACAATACTTTATAAGACACGTGTACAAAGTTATTGGGTTGATCAAGTCCAATAACAAAGTACAATAGAATAAAACATGAATAGAACAATAATAAATTATTAATATGCATAGAGCACTCCATAGAGAAACATTAAGACTAATATTTCATTTAATTTAACTAGAGTGCACCCACATAGAATAAATCCTATATTAACTAGAAAGCACTTGAAATCTATAGCTAATCCATCCTTTATTATTTCTTAATCTTGTTGGCACATAAGGCCCATGTTCCATGAGATGAGACTCATTCAAAAATTTACTTCTTTACATCTGTCTTCATGTAAGGAGGTTCATCATAGGAAAGTTCTATAGAGGTTCACCATTTTCGCATCATTAAAGAGCAATGAGTATTTTTAAAAATTAGACGTGGTTTCTCCCCTTGTAAAAATTTGACATGTCCCCATATGTGACACTAAAATAATTTTTCATATCTTAGAAAATTATTATTTTATTCCACCTAATTCATTTAAACATCCTATATTTAATAAGTTTAAGAGGCAAAGATGATCCTAAGACCTATGGATTCTGGGCCCACAATATAACTTATGTAACAAATCGAGATGTAAATTTTAAATAAAGATAGCATGCATAGTAAAAACACTTTCTCAAATAAATATAAAACCAAATGAAAATTAGTATGGATAGAAAAACCTCACTATTACAAATTCTATTTTAGTAACTCTATTTGGAGAAAACAATTCCTTGTATAAGAGGTTACTGATTGAATAGAAATATGAAAAAAGTTGTAATGTATAAATTGATTTATAGATTTGTGAATAATATTGATAGGGAGGTTTCATTCCACATTATTGATGTCCATTATTTTCTTCTTTATCATTCTCTAATTGGCACAATTTTCTTTTTCCATGAAAATCGCCATAGAATGAACATCCCTAAAAAACTACATGCTGCATGTGTAATGCTATTATCTAAATTGTGGGAAATTTTCATTATGATTTTATATTCCCCATTGACGTTGAGCTTAAAATCAATCTTGACATTGAGAATAGTCCCCATTGCTTCTTTTTATTGATAAATTTAAGCCTTGGTAAAAAATAAGAAAAAAGAAATTGCCTCTCAAAGAAGAGGAATGTACATATGGGAACACTAGTGTCTTAAAAGATACATAAGGTGGGTTTCTAACATCTTTGGAGGGATAATAATATCTTTCACATTAGGAAAGAGATGTTCAATCTTAGGGTGTGGTCATATGAGGGGGGCTTTAGGATCTATTTTGAAAGAGCAGGCAGTCCCATGAAGCAAAAAGAAAAATGCTATAGGATTAATTAGAATCTTTTCCTCAATAATAGCAGCCCCTACTTTTTAGTTTAAAAATTTAAGCAGGTGCAAACGAGGTGGGGCTGAAAATTGCCCCACTAGCTTAGGCTTTTTCCTACCACTTGTCAATCATATAAAGTTTCTAAATTCCCACCAATTAATTTTTATTTTATTTTATATTTATTTGCTCTCTTGAATTGAATATGCAAAATAATAAAATTCATGAGAACACCAACTTCCATAAATTTAGGAGTTTAAACTTTAAGCTTAAACTACACTACAAAATTCATGGGACCACCCATTTTAAAATAATCCTTAAAAACTTGGCAGCACCCACTAAATTTTCTAGGAAGCCCCCCCTCCATAGGACTACACCCTTACTATCATGTTTGGTTTTAATGATAAGAGATCTAAAAATATATTTTCTTATTAATAAAAAAACCTTTAAAGACTATTTTTGAAGTTTATGATTATCATTGTGGATTTAAGGAAAACATCTTCTATGATGTAGATGCAATTGGAGGAATTATAAGAAATAGAGTTCTAGGTTAGTGAATGCACCAAATAAGATAAAATCATGTGCTAAGGCTATGTATATAGAAGAAATCCATGCAAAGTGGTGTAAAACAAGGGGGAAAGTGTGAAGGGATGCACATTTTCATCTCTACAAAATGCAGTTACAACATCTAACCAAAATGATGGAAAATGAAACTACAAGAAATAAAAAATATGTACGTCTATATCTTACAATAAATGCTTGAAAATCCATTATAATTAAGATACAATAGCATTACTACAATGAATATAAATAATATAAAAAATGAACTTTTAAATTAAAATAATAATAATTTAAACCTAAATAATATTCCTATTCACTTACCTACTTAAGTTGTGTTTTGAAAGTAATATGATGTGTGTGCGTGTGCGCGTGCGTGCATGTGTGTGTGAAGATGAGACATAACAAATATAAAATCCAAAGAATAATTTTACAAAATAAATGAGAGAAGAAGGATTGAGTGCTAATATTATAGTATTTTCCATAAAACGTTGCTTGATTTATGCAATAATCTCAATTCTACCCTCACTCAATTCAGCAAAACATTGAATAAATCTAAACGCCTTCTGAAGTTGCTATACTATATTTAGATTTAGATCTTAAATTTAATATATTATCATTTTCTAGATTTGCTTAAAATATTGAATGTGTCAACAGTATATAAGGTTTGTATAAACAACATTTATGTTACATGATTCATGAATCCTTTTAGGGCATGATGTGTACAAAGAGGTAAGGTGTTGATCATGTTTAAGAAAGACAATGCTAATACTGTTGGAATAATTGTAGTGTCCCTCCAGTTGCGACACTCTGTTTTAGTTTGATTTAGTTTGATAGATAGATGATTTAGTTGATTATGATACTATGTTGTTCATTTTCATATATGACTCCGACATTATGTTGTTTTTATACTTCGTGGATGACACATTTGATATCCTAAACATCTGAATTTTTTTTGTGAGTTGACATTATGGTTGACATGTATGTGATATGAATTATGTTGCTTATGAGTTTTTATGTGGTTATCATGATGAAATGGTTGTTTATGAAATATGATGCCCGTTAGTTCTGGTGAAGAAGACAGTGTAGCACTACTCATCCGTGAGTACCCTGCTACGTTGTGATTCTTCTCCACGGTGTGTTTGTTGATATATGTTTATATGTTTAACAATGATATTTTATGCAGATACAGGTACCAAGTATCGGCTCCACCTGCTTGACAGGTCTGAGCATACCCTAATCCAATGAAATTATGTTAATCTTGAGGTAGTGTCAAGTCCTTATTAAGCCATCATTCTTCATTGAATGAGTATCTTTTTGTCACCCATTGTTGTTGTCTAATCTATTTTTGTTGTGTTGTACTTGTCTGTATTTTTTTTTTTGGGAATTCATTATTTTAGTTAAATGATTATTTGTTAATATATATATTTGATTAAATGCTTATGTTTATATTTATGGTTTAATTTATTAATTTAAATTAAATAAGTCATTTACTTTAAAAGTGAAAGTTAATTTTGTAAAAGTATTTAATTAAATATAATTGTTGATTTACTTGTGCAAATAAGATTTATGTGGAAATAGATTTTTAAAAGAAGATGTTTTCAATATGTTATGAATTTTGGATTTGGAGTTGAAAATATGATATGAAGTTAAAAGGGTAAGTTAGAACTGATTTATCAATTTTGAATGCATAATTGACTATCAATTAAGCTTCATGATTGAGAGTTAATTAAATGCCTTAAAAAGCTTTTGGGGGTTGCAATTTTGATTCAAGGGTGAAGCTAGTTAAGGTAGAGACTTTGATGAATGTTGATTCTTTAACTAAGCCGTGAGCACAAAAGAATTTCAGATGGTGTTTAGATATTATGGGCCTTTTGACCCGTAACAATTAGAGACAATGTTTACTCCCTCTCGTTGCTCTTGCAAGGTGTTTGAAAAGTGAGAAATTTGTTGGGAGAATATGTCTCAACCTTGCAATTATATAAAGGTTATGATTAATAGGATATATATATATATATATATATATATATATTTCCTAGTTACACCGATAGGTGTAATATATAATGGCATCAAGGGGGAGGAGTTAGATGCATGTAAATAACTTTTTGTTAACTTTTTTAGTAAACTCCTAAAATTGCTGACATTCATTAAATAAATGATACATTGTAAATCTAGATTGTTAGTTATTAGGTTTTAGATCTAATGGTGGATATTTTGTTGGTCTGCCTTGCCTTAGAATGTAATCCTATTTTATGAGGGTGTTGTATTATGACTGTGAGAGAGATGGTTATATATTTTGAGAGTTTGATAGCAGTCAGTTTGTCTCTTGATCTTTGGTGATGATACTCCTATGAGAAGCTTGCTCTGCAAGTATATTGTAATCTTTGTGATTTACTAAATAATGTATTGGGTGACTTTTGGAGTGTGGATTTTTTTCTCCCGGAAGGGTTTTCCCCACATAAATCACTGTGTCATGGTATGCATGATATTTATGTTTATTTCTATTTAAGTTTTTATAACTGTTAAAGATATGTAAAAGTATTGCTTTATTCTCCTCTCAAGATTAGTATAGGAAGTTGTTTTGCTACCTTAGCTTCCTTACAATGAGATATTCAACATCAAGAAAGCCTATTCTAGGAAGAGCTATGAAGAGCCCAAGTGGCAATTGATATAGAGAACTGGGAAAAGTAAAACTTCGAGTCTAGTCTGCAAGCCCACAGTGAAGAAGTAGAATGATTGCGCCTCAAACTTTGAGGCACTTTGGAAACAATTAATTAGTTGAGGGAAGATATAAAGAAAAAAGAGTCTCAGACTTAACAAGAATGGGCTAGGGCATGAAGGGCTGAATTTATCCTTGTGCTACAAAAAATATATTTCTCCTATTGGGAAAATATCAAGGTCATGATGACATCCCTAAGGTCTGCTCTGAGGTTCATGGCAGATGTGCAGGAGCTTAGTACAAAAATTAGTTTGGTAATCAATCAAATCATTTAGTCAATCATCGGTCTATGGAATCAGAGAACTTAATTATCAAGCTCTATAAAGCTACTGAAGAGACTCTGGTGAGTGCTGGGATACTAGAAAAAAGAACAACTACAAAGAAAGAAAATGAATTTGTAGTTTGTAATTAGGCCACACAAAGGGCGGAAATTGTTAGACTGCATTAACAAATAAGGTCAATAGGATGAGGGAAGATTTCCAAGGTTTGATCTAGATGGGATTTCCTTCTCCATTCTTGCTCAATGGGGCAGTGTTAACTGAAGAGAAAATCAAGGAGGTGTTAGAAGGAAAGCAACGAGATCAGTCAACCCTCCAAACTCTAAGCCCATCACCAAGTGCATAAGAGATTGAAGAAATAATCCTTTCACTAGCTTGACTTTACTTTCACATCGAAGTTGTGTAAGAAAGATTGGGCGAGGTCTCTTTTAAAGAGATACTCAACTTAGACTGAGCTTCTGAAATGTTGCGTGTGTTGGTTCTACCTTTTGATACAAATTGGGAGTATTTGCATTGCATGTTCATTAAGCTCTAAGGATCACATGTCTCTTTTTCTTCTTTTTTGTTTGTTCTTTTTGTTGGGTCTATGCCTCTACAAGTGTGTTGATGGGTGTTTTTACACTTCTCAACAAAAAAAAAATACAAGTGTAATGTGTCTCTTGAAAGATAACTTCCTACAAATAAGTTGTAGAAAATATCCCAAGGTCTCTTGGATGTCAGGTCATGACTATGCAAAAACAACTCAGTTTTGATGTGTGATTTGTTGGTAATCACAAGGGGTCTTTATGGTTCATGAAGCATGGAAGTTTCATGGGTCTGTACTGAAGTTTCAAAATTTTGGAAATGAATGAATAGTGACAACAACTATTAAGACAACAGTCTAAAACTTGTTTCAATCATTAGATTTGGATTTACTATGATGTTGAAATTGTCAGTTTAACTCAGATTTAAAAGAAAAATCAAAAGGTTAAAGAGTTTAGAAGTTTCCTAAGCTTAAAACTATGATCAACAGTAACAATGGTTGAAGTTGCAGTAGACAAACTTCCCAAACTGAGTTTTGTTTAACCAAGGATAGCCTACAGTGTTACAAAACTAGTGCAATCTTCTAAGGCTCTTTGCAGATTTTTAGATTGTAACATTCACCTATTTAACATGAACATACAATTGAACTAAGTACAACATTCAAAGGAGCTCAGACTAACTTTACATAGCAATTTATGATCAAAAAATTACAAAAAGTATGAGCTGAAAATGCATCAAATACTACTACATACAACCACCATTAAAGCTAAACATGGACTACCAGTTGAAATAAACTTAAATAGAAATGAACAATGTTGATACAAACATGGAGATTGAATCATGCACGTGTACATAATGAACAATACACAAGAAACCATCAACTTTAATTCTTTTCTTATATATTGTAGCAAAATGCCTTTACATAACAACTCATCTCTCTTTGCAAATTAGGAGAAAGCCCCTATTTAAAGTTTTCAAAAAGTAGAATGAATGGCCAAGATTAAATTACAATGAATGACTCAGATTCATTCTAGCTTAGGGTTTTCACATCACTCAAGATGAGTATAATATTTCACAATATAAAAATGGCATCCATTTTTTCTTTAGTCTATTTTGTCTTCTAGCCAATTTTTTCTTGTAGCCTATTTTATCCTATAGATGGAAATTATAAATATTTATCTTCTATTAGATTATTTCCAGCCTCCTTTTGTATAACAACATATTCAAGGAACTTCTTTGTAACCTCCAAAAGCTTGGCATGTTGTGGGAATTCCAACTTGCTGGTGAATAAGGCCTTGCATGAATCATATGCATGTTCATCTTGTCCATTTAATTTATTTACTCCTCCCTCCAATATATGGCATGGCTTCATTGTTGGTCCTTCAATGAGCTGATCCTTTATCCCTCCAAACATCTTGAGAAGCACTAGCATCATAAAATATCATGATTTAAACCTCCAAAAATATTAAAATTTATCAATTTATAGCCCATCAAGAAAATTTCATATTTTGGAAAAAAAAACTTTCCATTTTTGGAAATTTTTCATTTTTGAAACTTTCCATTTTGGAAATTTTCATATTTTGGAAAAAATCAATTTTGGTAAAATTTGCATTTTAGGAAAAATTTGCATTTTTGGAGAAATTTCTATTTCAAGAAAAATTTCTATTTTGGGAAATTTTCATTTCAAGACAATTTCCTTTTCGACATTTCGAGAAACCTTCCTTTTCAAGAGATTGAATTTTGAGGAGATTTCACTTTTGAGGGTCAGAGCAATGCGGAAGTTGGAAGGTGGGAAGCCAGACAAGTTTGCACCATAAAAATGGCATTGGGGACCACAACATCTGCAAGGTGGCTTCCCAAATGAAAAGTTTTGCAAAGCCACAAATCTTAGCAATTTTGAGTTTTTTCAAATTAAGCACATGAAAGATGCATTAGAAGGTGCCTAGACCTATTTCTTAATGAGTTGACCCCTTTCAAAAAATGCAAAAATTTGGAATGCAAAAGCTAGAGGATTTGACACTAGTTGCAACAACATTTCACAAACATACTTTCGTGGATGGAAACTCATGGATGGACTTCCGTGGAAAAAAACTTGCAGACGAACTTCCATAGATGAAAACCTGTGAATAGACTTTTGCGAACAGAGACCCGCAGAGAAATTTCCGCAAAGTCTTAAA
Organism: Sequoia sempervirens; assembly: GCA_007258455.2. NCBI lineage: Eukaryota > Viridiplantae > Streptophyta > Pinopsida > Cupressales > Cupressaceae > Sequoia > Sequoia sempervirens. Next base: position 8,049 of record VDFB02038364.1, read on the forward strand.
ACTTAGTAAATTTGAGATTTTTAATTTTAGCACATGGGGAAAGGGGTAGAAAGAGTGCCTAGACATATTTCCTTTTAAGACTTGACTCATTTTGAAAATCACAAAAATTTGGAAAGTAGAAGTTGGGTTTGACTCCATTAGCAATGACATTTCACAAATGGCATTCCGTGGATGGACTTCCGCAGTGAAATTTCCGCAATGTCTAAACACTTGGCGAATTTGACTCAAACCTCTTTGGGCATGTGGAAACATAAATCATTTTATGGGCCCTAGATGTTGAAAACTTAAAGTTTGTACCCCTTTTTGAAATGTGAAGATTTGGAATGCGAAAGCCGTATGGTCCGACGTTGTTTGCAATGACATTTCACAAATAGACTTTTGTGGACAGAAACCTATGGATAGACTTCTGCAAATGGAAACCTGTAGATGGACTTCAGCAGACGGAAATCCACGGACAGACTTCCACAGATGGAAACCCGCAAATGGACTTTCACAATTTGAAATTTCTGCAACTCTTCCAAACTCAATGAAACCTCTACAGTTCACTTAGGCATCATGGAAACATCCCAAATCCAAAGGAAAATTGTCCCCAAAGTCAAAAAATGAAGGCAAAAGAAAAAGAGAGGGGGTCCCTACTTTCAGCGGGGCGTGTGTGCAAAAAATGCACAACAAAGCACATGCCCCTTGTGAGTTGCCAAAGATTGTAGAGCTTTCCTTCACTCTAAGTGTTTTAATATGTTTTCTTTAGCTTTTCGGCCTTGCAAGCTTTCTCATTTTTACCATCTTCAAGTTCTTCACTAACGACCCCTACCACATGTCGTACTGGAACACTTTCTTGGAGGTCGCAAATTGTCCCTTTGCCAAAGTGCACTTACATGCCACGTAGTGGCTACATGAATTTTAATATCATATCACTTTCAAGTGTGGAGTGAGACACATGGCCGATCTGTGGGGTTTTCATTAAGAAACTTGAGGAAGTTTTGAGGTAAAGCCCGCCATTGCACCATGTATCCTGAATTTTGTCGGGCAAGGTCCTACGGCGCCAAGAATGACATATTCAAAGTGTGTTGCTAGGTTTAGATGTTTTTGGTATTTTTTAAGCATCATAGACACCAGTTTCCACTTCATATCACCTGTCGATGTTGTAGATTATCAAATCATATTTTGTCAGTCAAATTTTTCACGATGCCATATTTTTCCTTTGATAGGGAAGATTTTTTACAGCTCCTAAATTTCCAGCTTAGCAGGTTGTTACACAATTATCATGAACAAAGCAACTCAAGTTTTATTGCTTAGGATCTTCAAGATAAAATTTGATTTTTGTCAGGATCTCAGGGAATTGCCACTTATTAGGGTTTTTTTTTAAGGCGGTGGAGAGTTCTTTATGCTTGTTTGCTTCCCTTGTCCTAGAAAAGGGAATTTCCAAGCCTCTCCTTGGTGTGGAAGATTTCTTACATAATTTTTTGTTGTCCTATATTAATTGTAATCAATTTTCAAGATAAATGTCTGAATTGGTTATTTGACCTTAGCATATTTTGTATTGTTTCTCAAATCAAAGTAATAGAAGGAAGGAATGCATTAGACTATGCCCAGGTGGCTTTTATCTTATATTTTACTCTTTGTTTGCATATAATCGTGCTTTGTGTCACTTAGATCATATTTTTGGATATAGTTTTGATGATTAATTCTTGTTAATTTTGGATTTTGTGTTTTCTAACTCGGATTTATAGTGGATTTGACCATGTTCTTGTACTCTTTCATTCCCTGTTAAAAATTGTGTTAGATCTTGCATTATGTTTTTGGGGAAAAATAGATCTATAAGGGTTTGAAGCATATATATCCAATTTCTAGTATACCATTTTCTATTGAACCTTAATGGGTGCTTCTCGCGAAAGGATCTAAATGATTTCTTTGTGCTTGTATAAGCCTTAGTTGTTTGTTCTCCTTTCAACAATGAAGGGTCTGTGGCATTATGTGTTCATTCTATCAAAATTGAGAATCCATTAGGGTTTTGAAATGTTGTAGAACCTTTTGGTACATCACCATAGTTTTATTTTCTATATTTCCAAGGTTCTCCCTTTTCCTAAACATAAAGGAAGAGCTAGCTTCTTTAAAAATCCTAGAGGTCATTCAATAGAGCGCAATTGGTCCCCTCATCTATTGAATTTCCCATAAGGTTGTTTGAAGAGGCGTAAGATTTTATGATCAATAATTAGTATGTTCAAAAAATTATAGCTTGTTACAAAGAATGTAGATTTCATTAATGCACCATCTTAGGCATTACAATTGATCACAACTCTATGGCCTTTCTCTACTTGGGGGCTTGATCTCATTGGGAAGATAAATATTTCTTTATTTGATGACTGTAAATATATAATTACAACCACTAAATATTTTACTAATGGTTATAAGAAATTCCCCACATTCATACTAGAAGGAAAATATCCAATTTTATGCTTAATCATCTAATTTGTCAATATGGTACCTATTTTTCCATTGCCACTAACAATGGTAAAATTTTTAAGAATATTAAGTAAAATCCATTTGTGATAAAACACATATCAAACATAAGTGGTGTACACCCTATTACCCTCAATGTAGTGTTCAAGTTGAAGCTTCCAATAAAACCATTATCAAAACCCTTAAGAAGTTTATTAATAACATTGGTCAAGATTGCTATGTTTGATAGAACTATAATGTTTGATCAGGAGGGTATTGGTTAAGTTTTGATTGATGGGTGGGGAAAGTGTCTTTCAGGTCTACTTCCTCATGTTGTTGTTCTAAATGACTTCTATTCTTTGATTTGTTGTATTATTCTGTAAGGGTCAAGGCCCTTTCCCTACTTACTCAATCAAAAATATTGGTCAAGATTGACATATTCAACTTTATCTTGACTTATGCGCCTACATAGTACTAGTATTCATACTCCTATCAGATCCACACCATACTCCCTTATCTTTAGATTTGAAACTTTTTACCCATTGATATTGAATGACCCTCATTGGGTATCTCTTTACATGATTTGATCAATGGTGAGGAACACCAAGCTACACATGTTCATTAGTTGGAACTCAGTGATAAAAAAATGTTTCAATATGCTTGATCATTTGAGAGCATACAAAAAGGGATTATAAAGAAACTTTAATAAGTGTATCAACTTTAGAAGGTTTGACACCAATGATCTAGTCCTTAGATAAAATTAGAGAAACACCAATCGAGATTTGAGAAGAAAGCTAATTTTGAGCCTAATTGGTTGGGTACTTATTTTATCATTGAAAAGTTTGGTTGAAATGTATTATAAATATATTAAAATTAATTATTATTATATATATAATAAGAATAATTGTATGATGTGATAAAAAGGTTTTGAAATGTTAACTAAAAATTAACATGAAATGGTTTCCAACATTCATTCCAATCTAAAAAATATTATTTCAAATAACATAAAAATTGACCATTAATATCTATAAAATATATAAATGGATTACATGCCAGTAGTAGAAATATTTATTCGAACTACATGTGCTTTACAATGGTGACTATATTCTCTCATTCATTTGTTGAATAGCATACAGTGTAATAGTTCAGGATAGTGTTGTGTCCCCATGCTCACATAATTGTCCAACAATTGATCATAAGAAAATAAGTTTGTAGTAAGCATTTGTGTGCACGCAATTGCAAGAAAATAGAGGTGAAAATAGATTAAAGCAATGGTTAACATGACAACTATAATTATTATATTTGGGTTTTTATGTAGATGGGTTCATAACACCCATATACAATTTTATAACAACTCTTGTCATAAAGATCCTTGATCATGATAAACACAGTCTTCCAATCCTCTTGGGATATGTCTTTCCCAAGTCCTTTTTTTGTGTGCATCCTTGCTTGGGGCACATTATCACAATCACTATCAACCAAATCTTGGGGTTTTCACCCAATCATGGACAAATAATTGAGTTTCTTTTATTTTTTCTTTTCTTTTGAATTTTTGTTTGTTTTTCTTATTTGTCTTATATGTTTTTGGTCTTATTTTTCTTGTATTTGTTTGTTTCTTATTTTTATTTCTTTTATTCTTCTATCATTTACCTTTGTTCATTAGTCCTTGAAATGTATCACCACATCATGGTCATTCATATCATGGTGATCTATAACATATCTTTCCTTGCGACCTCTTATTTTGGGTCACTCCTTTATGCACTTGACACATCATCACTTTGATCCTTATACATTAGTGTATAATGCTAGGTGTTACAATAAATTAGGTTGCTCAAAAATTTATCTTAATGCTTATCTTTTTCATCACTAGTATTTTTCTCCTTTTGATTGTTCATCCATAATTTTCATCCCTACATGTTGTCTTGAGAGGGAAAATCTCTAACCAACATGCTACTTAGCACATTATTATTCTCCATCTATTTATTTTTTTCTTCTACTTTCTTTAAAAAGCTATATGTTCTTCTAGTCGGAACAACCTTTCAAAGAGGGGAAAATATACACTTAGATTACACCACCTTCTATTGACAATTCTATACATTAGTTTATCCTTGTTAATTTCATCTGCATCACCACATTGATTAATTATATAATTATCCATGCCATCACATTCTATTTTATAATTGATGAACTATTTTTTTCTTAATTAATTTCTTTTAATTAATTAATTATCTTCACATTCCATCTCAAATGTCGACTTCTTATATCCATGCAAAATTTTTAATTTCTTTTATTTATACATGCACATTCCTAAATGGAAAAAAATAAATAAGTCAAGTAAATCAAAGATCATGCAAAATTAATTTCCACCATTCATTTTTTTTCATCCAAAAGTCTATAAATCTACCTCTTCTTTCATCAATTCATAATATATGAATACTTTTATAGATTTATGTTATAAGAATCTCACACTAACTTCGAGCATCCACATACTCCATCATTATTGAACAAATCTTTTAATATTTATTCAAAAAAATTCTTGGTATTAGAATAGCATTAGATTTTAATTATTTTAATTATGTCGAGAGGCATTCTACAGTCATAGAGGGTGGAAAAAACCTATGTAAAGAAAAATGATTCAAGTTTAAAATGACATGCACCTGCCAGTAATTGAAGAGGAAGAGGAGGCACAAAGGTAATTGTATGCACACAAAAAATGACGTGCAAGTGGGAGTTGTGAGGAATGAATTGATGGTTCAATGCATGTAAGATGTGAGTAACTGACATCAATGCGTAACTAACATTAACTATGGTAATTCCAAATGATTCCACTTCTTTGTATTCTCTTATTCTTCTACCCATCCACCTCTCCTTCAATCCTCGAGTGCATGTAAATCGATTTAATCTCTAAGCAAAAAATGAAAACTCTTTTCACAAATCCCTCTGGTAATAAAAAAATCTTCATGAAGAGATATGCTTGAGATACTACAAATTTCATTATTGTGCCATTCATCACTTTGTAGGTTGTTCAAGATCAATTTGCAATTTTTTGTGTGGGTTTTTGATTTTATGTTTGGGGTCAATTGTATTTCTGTTTGTAATCAGTATGTCTAGTTTCAGTTTTATTCCATGCAATTCAAACAACAAACCATGGAAAATAACTATACATCTTCCAATCCTTTAATAAATTTTTTAACATTTTTTTTTTCTTCATAAAATTATATATCTGTTGCACCCATTTGGTCTTTTAAGTGTTTTAATGCACATAATTCTGATTTGGAATTTTATTTTTCATTTTCTCTTGTAATATTTTGTTTTCGACGAACTTTGCAAGTATAGTGTAGTGATTTCAGCGACCTTGCAGGTATGAATTTAGCTAATGTGAGGTGATCCTTCTCCTATTGCATGCAATTTGATTTTCACCTTGCATAACTTAATTATAAAATATTTTGAATATATAGCAGCTCTCACAGTGTTGTGTGATCTTCCTCGGCCCTCCCAATGGAAAATCTTCCCACAAGCATGATTTCTTATCTCTTAAAAAAAATAAAGGAAAAATCTGGAACAAGATGGATGGGGATTCAAACTCTTGACTTGCCTAAACTACAATCGCCTATGCAGCTAGAAAAAGAGCTTACATGTAGTCAAAATTGGCCCATAAGTGCATGCTTTCCTTTTTCTTATATGGATGTCCTTACCCTATTTGAAGGCATCATTTTGGTGTAGGAAGGAAGATTGCATGAAGTATTCTACACATTCAAATAATAAATAATATACTTTGAGGAATTTGCTAAAATCTATCAGATTTGAATAAGAATCTCCTTCTTTTGTTGAACTTATCAACACCAATTCTTCTGGAAGTTCTTAACATATCCCCTTTTTTTCTCTTCTTCCCCATTACACCTGCAATATATTTGTTGTGATATAAAGTTAGGAAAAATATTGTGCTAACTTTCAAATCTCATCTACAAGAAATTTCAAATCTCATCTACACAATGTAAGCTACAAAGAAAATTAATCATTGTAAGAAATAATTCAATAATAATTTTTTATCAATCCAATTCAAAATAGATTAATGTTGTGCTAGATATAAACACTTAATAAAAGGAAGAAAGTGCAAAACTCAACAAAATGCAACAAGTTAAACCAGTGAAACCTAAATCAAGACAAAAAAAACTCATTGCTATAAGAGACAAATCCAAATGACAAAAGTCATAAAATAATGCTTAAGTTGAGTAGCATGTAGGATTATAACTAGCAAAGATAGAAAGTAATAATATGAATTCATATCATATAATATTGTGCCAATGAAGAGATCTCCATTCCTCAACTTAAGCCTTTGGAAAAAAATCATTTCATGATTATCCTACAACCACGATGTTTCATTTTCCTCAACAGTCTATTACAGTTCAAAATTTTCCCTTCCTCAACATTTCAACCATTTGAAGAAGTTTCAAAACATAAATGAAGATGATTAAATGTGAACTATAAGTTGCAATATATAATGGCTTCAATGCTTTTTCTTGATATGATGATTATCTTCACCAATCAACATTCATTACGCAACAACAAATGGAACATTGGTTTTCCTAGATGTTGAATGATAATCTTTCCTACGTTTCCACTGTAGATTTCACATCATAAAATGCATGAAAATATATAAAAATAAATCATTTCTATGCAAGAAAATTTCCATATATGCACAAAATGGATTTGTTGGAAAAAATTTAGAAAGATTTTAACAAAGAAGACAAAAAGAGATTGACAGGTGTAGATTCAATCTTCATAAAATTTTGTCAGCACTTAGCAATCTTCCTTCCTATTCCAAAATGATGCCTTCAAATAGGGTAAGGACATCCATATAAGAAAAAGGAAAGCATGCACTTATGGGCCAATTTTTACTGCATGTAAGCCATTTTTCTAGCTGCATAGGTGGTTGTAGTTCAGGCAGGTCAAGAGTTCGAATCCCCATCCATCTTGTTCTAGATTTTTCCTTCATTTTTTTTTAAGAGAGAAGAAATCATGCTTGTGGGAAGATTTTCCATTGGGAGGGCCGAGGAAGATCACACAACACTGTGAGAACCACTATATATTCAATATATCCTATAATCAAGTTATGCAAGGTGAAAATCAAATTGCATGCAATAGGAGAAGGATCACCTCACATTAGCTAAATTCATACCTGCAAGGTCACTGAAATCGCTACACTATACTTGCAAAGTTTGTTGAAAACAAAATAATACAAGATTAAATGAAAAAAAAAAATCCAAAATAGAATTATGTGCATTAAAACACTTAAAAGGCCAAATGGGTGCAACAGATATATAATTTTATGAACACCAAAAAAAAAAGATAAAATTTTTATTAAAGGATTGGAAGATGTAAAGTTACTTTCCACGGTTTGTTGTTTGAATTGCATGGAATAAAACTGAAACTAGACATACTAATTACAAATAGAAATATGATTGACCCCAAACATAAAATCAAAAAACCCACACATAAAATTGCAAATTGATCCAAAACAGCCTACAAAGTGATGAATGGCACAATAATGAAGTCTGTAGTATCTCAAGCATATCCCTTCATGAAGATGTTTTTATTACTAAAGGGATTTATGAAAACAATTTTCATTTTTAGCTTAGAGATTAAATCGATTTACATGCACTTGAGGATTGAAGGAGAGGTGGATGAGTTGGGTATAAGAATAAGAGAATGCAAAGAAGTGGAATCGTTTGGCATTACCATAGTTAATGTCAGTTACTCATTGATGTCAGTTACTCATGTCTTACATGCATTGAACTATCAATTCATTGCTCACAACTCCTACTTGCACGCCATTTGTTGTGTGCGTACAATTACCTTCATGCCTCCTCTTCCTCTTCAATTACTGGTAGTTGCATGTCATTTTAAACTTGAATCATTTTTCTTTACATAGGTTTTTTCCACCCTCTATGACTGTAGAACGCCTCTCGATGTAAATATTATTATTTAAAATTGGGTTATGATTATGATTTAATTAGGGTTAGGGTTCAATTAGGGATAGGGTGAGGGTTAGGATAGGAATCAACTAGGATTAGGGTTAAATTAGAGATAGGGTTAGGGTTAGGGATCAATTAGAATTATGGTTCAAATTCATAAGGGTTCAATTAGAGTTCGATTAGGATTAAGGTTATGTTAGGATTACTGTTCTTGATTAGGGTTTAATTAGAGTTAGGGTTAAGGTTAAGGCTAGGGTTAAGGATAAAGCTTGGGATAAAAGTTAGGGTCAAGGTTGTGATTAGGGTTATGAGTCAACTAGGGTTAGGGTTAAGGTTCAATTAAGGCAAGGCACAATTATAATTAGGGTTACCTGGTTAATGTTAGGTTGGTGTACTCTTTAGGTGAATGCCAAAATTAGATCATGCACTGCAACCCTTAATCATCTGTATTCCTTTGACAACAAAATTAGTCTTCATTTCGGTAAATGATGGCTCAAGGCCACCCAAAAGAAAGGCTCACACTTTCCTTTTTCAAACACCTGGTTTTGCTTTGTGTTCATCAGATCCTTCTTGAAGACATTCATGCAATCTTCCCTGTCATTGTTATTAAAATTTTTCAAAGAATCATTGTGCTCAGCTTGGCCCAAATTCCCTTCACCATACTGTAGTTCAAATTCTCCATCATCATGGGACAAATCTCTGCTATCTTCAAGTTACAAAGTACATGCATATTCAATGCAATATTTCTCATTATCTTGCTCACTGTTATGTATTATAAAACAATCTCCCAGTTGTACTAAAAATTCACCATCAGAATGCTTCTCTTGAGAATCAAAATTTTTTGTCATATCAATACTGTTTGAGACAAACAAATCTAAAACATTTTGCACATCTTCCATATCACCATTTGACACTGAAATATGATTCATATCCTCAATATCATGTATATTTGAACCAATCAAGTCTGGACTCCTATCAACCTTGGTATGCAAATAAATGTCTTCTCCACACGAGTTAGAAATTTATAAATCACATACCTCTTTTTGAATGGATATAGATTTTTGATCAACTTCAAAGGTTTCTCCATCATTTCAAGAAATGCACTGGGAGTCATATGAATCATCACACAAATTACTTTCACTATTAAAAAAAATGTAAGCTAGACATAAGACTTTAGAATCACCTTTTTGTGCACATTTATGGAATTCAAGAGTTAGCAAATCTGAAATTTTCTCACTACTGAGTGAACATGTTTCTTCTTCCATATCTTCCATTATTTCTCCCACTTCCTGATCAAATGTGTCTTCATAGTATTCAACTACAGGTGGAGGAATTATTTGTTCACTGTCAAACGGACCTGCATTGTCCATTGCTTCTTCCTCTTGATCACCACAAGAACTGCAAGAATCACCCCGTTGTAAGTCAAAATCCACAAGTTCATCTTCAAAAATCTGAATATTCATTGGATCCCTCATAAAATGTACTGTGTTCCCTATCACAATCTGTTACGCAAGAGAGATCTCTTGTATCTTCATCTTCATCATGCAGGCTATCATATGAATCATTCTGACCTGCACATGTCTCATCTTCTATTGTCTGCATCGTCTAATCAATGTCTCTGTATTCATCAATGATTTCACCATTGTCTTCATACCTTTTCCTACCTACAATATCAATCCATTAATCTAGTTGATCAAGAGAAATTGGTATCCATGATTTAGGCAAATAAACTGGGTTTGGCTCATACACTTCCATAAACTGCCGAATGATCTTAGACTTACTAGGTGGGAAATTAACAGGTATTTTTCTACAAATATCCACCATTCTACAGAGCAAAGAATGCCCAGATTCTCCTCTATATCTTCTTATGTTAAGAAAGGCATCCAAAATATTTTTGAAACATTCATCATTTTTAGATTGTTGGTTCCAAGATGTACCTTGCTGCAGATTTTGACTGACATTTCCAAGTGGGTTGGAGTTGTGTTGCACTTGACATTAATCGTATTGATAATCTTGATAGCTTACTAATCTTTGTCCATGAGGGATTGGATAAACATTTACTTTCTTTGATGGTTGTGGTGAATAAGTGTTCTGTTGTGCGTGATATGCATCACCTCCATTGTGAATATTTCCAATTGTATTATGAGGTGCTTGAGGGGTCCAATGGTTGCTTGCATTTGTGTATTCATTCTTATTGCAAAATTCTCTTCATTGTAACATTTGTTGGTTCAATTGTAGTGTTTCTTTGTTCAATTGTAGTGTTTCTTTCTCCAATTGCAGCCATTGCTTTTTCAATTCTTTAATTTCTCTTATCAACTATTGCCTTCTAAAATATTCTTTTGTTCCATACACAAATTGTCTATCCATTCTTCATCCCGAGTTTTTTTTTTTTTTGCAGGTAGCCACTTACTTTTCCAAAAGTAGGGAGAAATGACACTTTTGAATTTTATTTTATTTTTATTTTCCCCAGTGGAATCACTTTTTTCTAAAACTTCTCAAATTATGAATCTTTCTTCAATGACTCAATATGATGATCTTCAACAAGATATCCTGCACTAATTTTCCCCAATAGAGTCGCCAATTTTTTAGGTGTGTGACTCGGATGGGGAGTGCAAATGAAACAATTGTGAACCTTTGGTTAAATATTGGTTTTAGAAGTTTATTGACTCTATGGATGGTTAGGCTAGAACTGGATTTTATGATGTTTGTCCCCAACAGAGTCACCAATTTGTTAGCTCTCAAAAACAGAGGAAAAATACCTCAAGAGGTTGCCAATATCTTGATACGTTTTAGGGTAACAGACAAGGACAAAGGATTTAGACCTTCTACTCTTTAGGTGCTGCCAGACCTAAGCGGGTGTACCTATAACAATGAAGCAAAATTGACCAATGTTTATTCCTTTAAAGTAATTTACCCACAATGGAAAATAAGAGGGATAAATGAGTTTTATTTTGGTACAAATTGTATAAGCAATATCAAGGCTAAAATCTAATGTGTTCATATGAAAAGGCAGATGAAACTAAATAGTGGAATGGTAGAGACTAGTGCCTTATTGGGTGTATGGAGTCAAATGAAAATATGGAAATGTTAGCTTCTTCATGGGATACTCAGAATTGTTTGGGATACAATTTTAAGTTTATAAGCTGAGGTATAAACATGCCAAGGATGTGACTACTAAGTTTTTCTTAATGATCCAAATGGAAATTACCTAATTACTATGATTGTATAAAAGGATTTAATCTCTCCTTGGAAAGAACCAGATTAATCAACCATACTTATACAACAAATGTGCGATAAACTAAAATATCCTTGATATATCCCGGTTTAAACAATTCGAAAACATCAACCTTGGAGAGAAAACTTCAACAATACTTTCAATTAACACAACAAACAATTGATACCAGAAATACACCACCAAATCAAATAACTTCCATTGATATCTCCATTATTTCAAACATGCATCATAGTCTCAGAATTGTAAAACATTTTTGTATCCCCTCATCCTTTTTACTTTCGCTTTTGTCTCTCTCTTTTTACAATCGAGAATTGAACATTTATACATCGAGTATTTTAAAGGACCACGTCATTTTGTATTCAAATCTTGGGTGATTCATTTACTCGAGTTTTTACTAGCATTCATCGAGACACCCATAAAAGACATGATGTAGTTCGTTGACTCCTTGAGTCTTCACGACCCGATCAATAGATCATATGTTGCTATGGTGTCATGCAGTCACACCGACATTACGAGTCTCACCGATAGCCTATGCCTTCAGTCTTGAGTATCGTTGTGACTTTAGGGGTCAACAAACATTCCTCCAACTACTCAAGTCTTACTGAGATGTTTCCTTCAGTTTTCTTTCTGATCGCCGAGACATAATAGTTTCTTGCCGATGGAACTTAATTAGGAACGAACATCCTATCTCTCTCTGATGATTCTAGTCTCGTCGATGAATATTACCTCTGAACATATTGCTAAGTCATTACCAATGTTATCCTGTCGATGTGACATAGGGGGTCGGCAAGACTCCCTAACTTCATCCCGATGACAACAACAGAACCTCCCTTTGTTATATCAGTGAGATCAAATGAATACTATGGAAAATTACTCTGATAGCTCTTGTATCAGTGACATAATTCTTTGTGCTTCATCGATATGACATACATGTGCTCTCTATGACTATCACGGTGATTGTTGTTTTAGCCCGATATGTCTTTATGTCTTCAATCGGTAAGACACAAATAGGATCGATATGACTCACCCTGATGCATACTGTCTTGCCGATAGGATCTTTCTTTCAATTAGACTATGAATTGTGGCCACCCGATATGTATTACCAAATGGAATTTTAAAAGTAAGACAATCCCGATCTCTTGTCGATAGACTGGAAAATACACATATTAATATAAAATGCTTCATGGATCAGTGAGACCTGCATCATCTCTTGTCGATATGATTTATATATTGAAATACTCAGGGTTAGATGAATTCTATGGGACCACATGACAAAGTATGGGAAAATATGTTATGAAGAGAGGATTCCTGTACTTATGGTATGGGAATTTTTAGAAACTCATGAGTAGATGTAGCCATAAATTTTTTAGAATTTTACAATTCTAATAGTGGCTCTGTCTGGGAATGAATGATTGTGAGATCATTGCAAGGATCCAGATTTCTGGGTGAGCAGACCAAACTCAAGGTGATGGACCTGTGAGCAAAATGGAATGAATGGAAATGGAGATGAACATGAGCCTATGCCTCTTGTGCATGGAAGATTTATTTCAAAAGTAGAATTTCAAGATTGTCCATGTGCACAAGTAATTCACTGTTCTTTTATTTCCTAAACTCGTGCATGGAGAGATAATTTTTAAGAGGAATGTCAAAGGTCATCCATGCACTTTCATGACCCGTAATCCTCTATATTCAGCTAGAAACCAAAAGCAATCTTCATTTTTGGTAAATGATGAAATCAAGACCACCCAAAGAAGGCTCACACTTTCCTCACATTGTCAAACTCGGTTTGCTTTGGGTTCATTAAGATTCATCTTGAAGACATTCATGCAATCTTTCCCTATCACTATTATTGAAATTTTTGAGGAGAATCATCTTGCTCGGCTTGGCCCAAATTCCCTTCACCTTTCCATAGTTCAAATTTCTCCATTATCATGGGACAATTCTCTATTATCTTCAACATACCAAAGTACATGCATATTCAATGCAATATTTCTCGATATCTTGCTCAGCATTTATGTATTATAAAACAGAAATCTCAATATACTAAAATTCACCATCATAATGCTTCTCTTGAGAATCAAAATTTTTTCTGATATCAACACAGTTTGAGACAAACATATCTAAGACATTTTGCACCTCTTCCATATCACCATTTGGAGATGACACTGGGTCATGATTCATATCTTTATTATCATGCATATCTGTACCAATCAAGGTTGGACTCCTATCATCCTTGGTATGCAAATAAATGTCTTCTCCACATGAGTTAGAAATTTCTAAATCACATACCTCTTCTTGAATGGATATAGATTTTTGATCAACTTCAAACGTTTCTCCATCATTTCAAGAAATGCACTGGGATTCATATGAATCATTGCGCAAAGAACTTTCACTATCAAAACAAATGTAGGCTAGACACAAGACTTTGAAATCACCTTCATGTGCACATCTTTGGTATTCAAGAGTTAGCATGTATCTGAAATTTGCTCACTTCTAAGTGAACACGTTTCTTCTTCCATATCTTCCATTATTTCTCCCTCTTCTTGATCTCCATTAGAGCTGAAAATATCTCCTTGTTGTAAGTCAAAATCCACAGGTTCATCTTCACTATCTGAATATTCATTGGATCCCTCATAACATGTACTACTTTCCCTATCACAATCTGTTATGCAAGAGAGATCTCTTGTATCTTCATCTTCATCATGTAGGCTATCATATGAATCATTCTAACTTACACATGGTTCATTTTCTATTGGCTGCATCATCTAATCAATGTCTCTATCTTCGCCAATGATGTCACCATTGTCTTCATACCTTTTCCTATCTACAATATCTTTCCATTCATCTAGTTGATCAAGAGAAATTGGTATCCATGATTTAGGCCAATAAACTGGGTTTGGTTTGTACACTTCCATGAACTATCGAATGATCTCAAACTTACTAGGTGGGAAATTAATAGGTATTTTCCTACAAATATCCACCATTCTGCAGAGCAAAGAACACCCAGATTCTCCTCTATATCTTCTTATGTTAAGAAAGGCATCCAAAATATTTTTGAAACATTCATCATTTTTAGATTGTTGGTTCCAAGATGTACCTTGCTACAGATTCTGACTGACATTTCCAAGTGGGTTGGAGTTGTGTTGCACTTGACATTGATCGTATTGATATTCTTGATAGCTTACCAATCTTTTTCCAGGAGGGACTGGATAAACATTTACTTGCTTTGATGGCTATGGTGAATAAATGTTTTTTTGTGCATGATATGCATCGCCTCCATTGTGAAGATTTCCAATTGTATTATCAGGCACTTGTGGAGTCCAATGTCTGTTTGCACTTGTGTACTCATTCTTATTGCATAATTCTCTTGATTGTAACAGTTGTTGGTTCAATTGTAGTGTTTCTTTGTTCAATTGTATTGTTTCTTTCTCCAATTGTAGTCATTGCTTTTTCAATTCTTTAATTTCTCTTATCAATTGTGGCCTTCTAAAATATTCTTTTGTTCCATACACAAATTGTCTATCCATTCTTCATCAAGTTTTTACTAGAGTCGCCACCTACTTTTCCAAAAGTAGGAAAATGATTCTTTTAAAATTATTTTTGATTTTCCC